>JBAMIG010000016.1:6120800-6139279 GCA_037177335.1 Kiunga ballochi | reverse complement strand
TCCTAGAGAGCTTTGCAGCAATCTGAGGGTTTGTAGGTGCAGCTGCAGTGATCGCCTGCAAGGAGGTTAACAGTGGGACTTGGCTCAGGGCTCAGTGACTAAGCTCTGTTGGGCCGAGTATATACAGATTGTCTTCCTTATAAGGAATCCGAGGGAATGCTGGTCCCACCGCTGGCTCCCTACCACTCATGTGCCAGTTATAAATTTGGATTAAAAAGACCAAATGAATACTGTTTGGATAGTTTTGGTTACAGTTTACACCAAAACCAAAGTCCAGACTGACTCAATGACAGGAAAGAAAAACATCCATGTGACTCATTGTTTTGTTTTATCCCTTGCTGGTGTCTCCCAGGGTGATTGCATCTCTATGTTTATTATAGGAGTACAAAGAATGCCGAAATGCATTAAGGCAATTTGCTGAGCAGCTCTGTGTATGAAAAGATAACAAAGATCATTGCGGTGAAGATCTTACCCTGGCTTGATACTTCATCCTGTCCCGTTTCTGTTGAGAGATTCCCTCTCAAATTGGCGCTCCACCTCCTCCTCTGTCAAACACACCTCGCAGTTTCACCTTCTCATCCAGCTTCGACCATATAGGTGACGCAACGCGACAACTTGACCCGTCTCCCGTCAATCACTTTCTCTCAGCTTGATATCCTTCTCCTCAGTCTTCACTTCACTTTCGTCCAACTACCCTGTGAGGATAAAGCACATGCACTTAGACCACATAAAAAGGCCTCACGGCTCCTCTTGTTTACCCCTTCAGTACATCTTGCTCAGATGGTCACAGAAAATGTTTGAGTCTTTCTTTCTACCCTTTTAAACTATACTGGAAGAAACAAGGGCAGGAACTTCACTTACACGTCACACTGAGAGAGAAAAAAAGTCAGGGGAAAGTATGCTGTGGGAAAATGAAAAGATAAAAAGAGCTGAAGAAACAGAGAGCTGAGAGAGTCCGGAAACATTTGCTCCCCAAACTATAAAAGCATATTCACTAAACAGCTATTTAAAAAAAGAGTCAGTACTCACATGACAAGATCTCACTAGATTCTTTCTTTCTGTCCTTCCCTCCCTGTTTAGTTGGCTCCCTCCCTGCTTGCTCCCGCAAGCCGAGACAGATTCGCATGGGATGTGAGTTATGGAAGACTTCTGCCAGCGAGGCTGCCTGTCTCCTTGTAGCTCTCCTCCACTGCTGATTAAATAACTTACACCATCGCAGAAATATCACTCTGCAGATGGAGGTTTTTCTTCCACATGTGTTTGGTTGTCATGGCAACAATCATAAATGTTTAACACATAAGCGCATGTGCATAATTAGATTCCTCTGTTATTATGTTCCTTCCCATTCTGGCATGGATGAGCATGCTATGAAGGCCACATCCCTTCTCTAAGAGAACAGCACCCTCCTCTGGTTTCTGTCTCCTCGTTCTGCTTTAACTTGCTTTAACTTAACCCTCAGTCTTTCCTTCCTCTCTCGTTTCTCGCCTGCCTGCATGAGATATTAAACACTGAGGAATCTGAATAATCCTACACAGATGAGGAAAGGGTTCCTTGTTTTGTTTAGTATTTTTTTATCCTTCTCGGGTTGCACTCTCTCTTCTACTCTTGCATGTAAAAAGCAAATAGGGGAGGACTGGGAGGGCTCTTCATTTAAAAAATGTAAAGGTTATTGATGTGGCATCTCTTCCCCATTTGATTATCAGTCCATTCATAATTTTCTTTCAACACCTGAAACTATCTGTCATTTCAAAACTTTGTAGGACAATATGAACAAAAGTCAACAGAAGTATAACATGAGTAAAAGCTCACAAAGTAGCATGGAAATGGATTCATTCTTAACTGCTGAGCTTATTGTTGTGGGTCAAAAATAAACAAGTTATCTTTGATGGGTTAATGAGATACACAGTGGTTTTGGCTCATACACTGATTTCTTTTCAAATCCTCACTGTTGTGGGGTGATGATACAACTTGTTTTTTTTTGCTCTAACTGGTGTCCAGTTGCTCTCAAGCCCCTCTGTTTTACTGTTCAGGATTCACCTAAAGTCAGTGTGGAGTAGTCCTGCAGGTATCTCACATTTTTCACATACCAGTCTGAATCCAAGCAGCATTTTAAACACAAATCTGATGCAGAATGAGAGTAGATGAAAGTAGAAACCACTGGGGAACTCCTCTCCATGGGTTGTTTCTTTAATCTGCATATAGTACCTGATACAAACCCTTTTGCTAACAAAGCCAAACTAATACCCCAGTCAGAAAACAACGATAAAGTGTATCCACTAAGGAGAGTTATTGTCTGAGTTGTTTTCACCACTGTTCCTATCTTTGTTTAGCAGTTCCTGTGAGAAGAATTTCCTTCCTAAATGTTTCCTGACATTCAGGATCTTCCATTAGGAAAATTGTTCTTATGTTAATTAGAACTATGCCTGTATTCATCTCTGTGCCATCTCCAGGTAAGCCAAAAGGAAAGGTTAGAAACTGGGATGTGAGGTTTTACAACAGCACCAGGAGTCATACTTTTGATTTTCTCTCCTGAACCCACCTCTGTACCACTCAGATCTAAAAACATGTGCAACTTGGTTATACCCTTATGTGACTTTTTGAAAGTATCCTAAACATGTCTTTCTCTGTGGGTTTTTTTGTGTTTTGGCAACAACCCTCTGGGTGATTTCATTTTCTGATAACAACATTATGAATTCCAAACTAATTCTGACCGTCTGACACAGTATGGAGAAAATCCACAGATCCCAGTATAACACATTAGTTAAAAACAACCTTCCAGTGGAAACAGTATTTTTTTTCTTTCATCTGAAATTGTTGAGGTTTTCCTTTTCACAATGAATCATAGAGGAATGAGGACTTATTTGGGTGGGGTGGAACATTTTTTTCTCTCTCTCCTCTGTCTTTCTCTGCTCAACAAACACATTCACAAACACTTGCTCAATTCCCAGCTGCAACCCATCTAAACTTCACTTTCTCGGTTCATTTTTCTCTCGTCCTTCTGTCCTTCACCATCTTCAGGGAAGCCAACATAATACACTTTTCCTCAGCTTCTTTAGGTTTTAACGTTCTCGGTACAGCTGACATTTTTTCCCTATTGTCCATCTGTGTTGAGCTCCTGTAGCCGTCTGTTCTTCCTTTCACCCCGTCCTAACCTCTGCTGCCTCTCATCTCCCAGATCCCTGTTACACCTCAAAGGCTCTTTATAAATTTACCATTGTGTATACCCCCCCACCCACCCTCCTCCCCCTCCCCATGATTCAGCTAGCTATGAAAACACATCTAAACATACCTTTACTAAATTAAGAACTAAAAAATGGATTTTGATTTTTTTTTTATGTTTCTTCCATTGCTTGATCACAGAGACAGAAACAAGCATGAACCTTTGACAACATGCACATTTCTGGAAATAAATAGTGTTATGGCTCAGCCTAGTGGTAGAAGTATCAATTACACTGTAGATGTGTGCCTGAATTGGGTAGGTCATAGCTCTAGTTTTGTTCAAAGAAAAGAAAAAAACAGATCTAAGACACGTGATGAGTACAACAGAGAGACGGTGTAGTATCCAAGAGAGGAAGCATTGCACACGCACATAACAAATACACTAAAAAACATCTGCATAAGAATGTGTCCTGACCTGGTTTTCCCTTAAGGATCAGAGTGAACAGCTTCTTCCGTGTCAGTCTGTAAACAGGACAACTTTCGTTTACCTTGGTGAAGCGCCTGAAGCCAAAGCTTGCGGACTATAAAATTATTCCAAGCTAGTCTGTTTAGACTGTCAGTAAGCTCTGCATACTAACAGATACAGTTACACGCTGCAGAGAAAATGCATCCAACAAAAGCTTAACATCTTTCTTAAAAAGAAAACTGCATAAAGCTCTGACTTAAAATGACTGACTTGAAATCCACAAGGAGGCAGCATCTCTAAAGTTTATAGTTATTAGAGATGATGCTGGTGAGTGAGCGTTCAAATTGTGGGGGCTGGATTGGATCGGTTGCCAGCTGGCCCAACCTACCTCAACCCTTAGCACCAATTGCTGCAGAGCATTTTCCTCTCTGCATCTCTGTGGCTGATGTAGCATCAGCATAACAATGGTGGAAGAACAGTAAGACTTGCAGAGCATTTTATCAATATCTAGACTGTAAGAGCTAATAAGAACCATAGAATCAGCCTCCTCGGCTGTGTAATGGCGTACTGCTCCACAGAACTAAATGAAGACATAAAAACATGTGGAACTTAGGATTGTCACCTAGACAGCACAGAAAAATAGATAAAAAGCATTCTGCACTCTTCTCCTGGAGTCATGTGAGGATAATACTAAGTCATCTCTCATTGAGGCACAAGTTGCATTGGTTTCAGACTGCCATAGGTGCTGCAGACCCCTCTAAATGTGTCTGAGGGCTTTCCTTCCTGTGATGACAAGCTGTTTGCTTGTGGCACAATCACCTAAGATGCATGTTAGCCGCAACATGTGGAATAATAGGAGTGTTGGTCTGCTTATGGTCTTGCAGATGCTGTTTTTGTTGTTGAGCCTTCATTTTGCAAAGGAACACACAGGAGTCATAGTTGGAAAAGATCATCTTAGTGGAGGAGTGTTGAAATAATAACCATGGTCTGAGTTCTTCAAATGGGTATCCTCATTCTTTGTCAATTTGAGAGAGAAGTGAGAATAGTTTTTAGGAGAGGTGATGAGTGAAAGGACAGTGTTGTTCATGTTAATTTCACTCCTGGCAACACTGATATGAGAATGATATACTGATAAGGCCAACAAACAACTGAGACCAGTCTATGTCCTGTTAACCTGCTGCATGTGCAGCATCCAAATTTATGGAGTGCTAAATCTAGTTTTAAAAAATGCTTACATCTCCTTAACCCAAAGTAGATGTGTGTGTGCATGTGTGTGTGTGTGTGTGTCAGTCTAGCATTTTCTTCTTGTTTTCATTATGATAACTTCTCAACAAAGCTAAAGATGTTAAAATGTCTCTTTATGTTGTGGTCCTAAAACTCACCAATACAATCTTGATATATCAGATATTAAGTCAGTCATTTTCTTACCCCGCTTAATTCAGTAAAGTGTTCCAGCAATCATATGGGTTGTGCAGTTATGCAAGTTGGTCCTGCATTGGTCCGATATTATGCGTTTAAAATTAAGCTTGTAAAAAAAATATATATGTATTAATTTTTGTCATGTAAAATCAAGACTTTTAGTCAATTTGAGACATGTATCATTTAAACTAAACATAGAGAGAGCGTAGTGCAGGAAATCAGATAAGATGGCAGCAGCCTATTGAATATGAAATAATAAAATGCCATGGTGCAAGCTGGGACAGAAACTGGTAAGGATTGCTCTCATTGTCTCACTGCCACTGATACCCGGGCATTATTTTCTCTGTTTAACTAAAACATCTTATGGAAAGGAGAGAAAAGAGGAGCTGTACTAGAATCAAGTGATTGAATAGAAAAAATCTGCTATATAATAAAATTCAGTATTATAAGTCTTAATATAAAAATGACAAATAAGTCTTGTTCCCAGCTAAATATAACAACAACTTTTTCTCCATCACCTGAAATTCTATCAACACATGAACTGGGGTACCTTGTTTTTATCTGAGGACACTGAGGCTTGATGTTTTAACTTCCCATGGGCCATTTGTGGCCCTTGGGTTTTACTCTGTCCAGATGTGCCATAAACCCTGCAAGTGTTATTTACTCACAGAAAGCCAAATGCAGTCTTTTATTTTCTGTTTAATCACTAGCCTGCACCATGGAAACTGTGTTGTATTTTTAAATGAACACACATCATGTAGAAATGCTAATTTGGACTCTTTTTTTTTTTATATTGCAAGTGATGGCTTGTGTTATCTTGTTTATTTTGTGAATGACCTCAAACAGCTACTCCCTGGCAAAGAGCCCTTCAAATAGTTAATCAATTTCAATTTACTCTTGATGTGTTTAAGTCACTGGACATGTAATGGATTATTTGGGGCTTATCGGGCCTGTGGGTCCTCACTACAGAGACAGTTTTTCTATGGTCCCTTGCAAATGACTTTGGACTACTTAAAATAATAAAAGCTTTGATGCTACAATAAAAGCCAACAGGCTGCCAAGCATTTCTGACAGAAACACAAGTCATTCCTTTGGTCAGTTCCAGGGAAAATGCATGGCGAAATGGTGGCGTAACATTTGAAATATGGATTGAATGCTGAGGGATTGGCTACTTTTGAGTGATGAGCTCCTGAAACGCAGCAGTGTTATTGGTGAGCTCCAGCAACAGAGAGCCGACCTGCTGCAGTTGTGTGAGGGCGCCGCTGGGTGAGTCCCTCTCTCCGCCGCCTCTGTCTCCACAGCTCCCTTTTCCCAAAGAAAAGAAGAGGAGATCTAGGTCCGGGGAGGAGGGTCGCCGCCATTATCGGAAAGCTGACAGAAATCTCACTTTCACACGCGCAATCTGCTCCGAAATAGACCAGAACGTGGACGATTTGCGTTGCAGCAGGGGACGTGTTTGAAAGGAAACGAGGCGGCGTTTGCAACAAACTCACTGTTTGTCTCGCGTGCGCGACCGGCCCAGCTTTATTATGTGGCCACAACAATGGACAGAATAATTATTGGAGAAAAAAGCAACGTGGTGAGCCGAGAGGAGGACGACTAAGCAGAATTATACACGCCTGGATCTCCCTGAAGGAAAATAGCCTGCATTTTCCCGGACATAACGGGATCGCTCCATTGTTTGCAGACATTTAGACCTACTCCCCGCTTTCCCAGTGTTTCACTGCAACAGAAACAGTGTTGCATAGCACGGGGATCGTGAGGGATGGAGATTTAATTCAGATAAGTCCATCGCATGAATCGCTGTGAGATCGGTTCCGACCCGTAGTAAATTCTGCGGCTACACATCAGGCTGCGGCAAGGGCTGGCCTGACAGATGCGAGAAGGAGAAAGGAGCGATGCGATGGTATGTATCTTACATGCTCTCTCTTCTTTATTGGCTATTTCCTCCTGAAACTGTCGAGTGCTACGCCCTGGATAACTGAGGGAATGGCTTCCCTTTAATCACCGCCTGCCGCCGTGTAAAGGGGCAGGTTATTCCAGATTTCATTATGTAGACAGCAGGCCCGGCGTGGTCAGCCCCTCTCTGTGCACCTCAAGCTCATGTTAACTGTTAATCCTTTGCTCAACATATCACATTTACTGAATTTGGTCCTGCTAAGCAGGTTATATAAAGGAAGTAAGCGGAGATGCCATGTGGTAGATCGCTTGGTTGGTGCCAGAAAGGGTAGATTTGGTTTTATTTAAGTGCAAAACAACTTGTATGTTAATTCGGGTGTCAGGCCTAGTTCAGCTGAGCTGTGTGCACTGCCCAATGGTTGCTTTTGACCCTGCTGGAGCTGTTTGCCTCTATGAAAGGGCACAGACTCATAATCTTATTATAACTATGTTTAAAATAAATTTTTAGCAGCAATGTTTGATTCCGAATTGTCTCATGTTTAGTTTTTACTCAGAAACTGATTATTATAACATAATTTAATCAGATCTGTATTAAATGCATCAATTATTAATGCTACTAAATGGTGATCCTGGTTGTTCCTGATGATTATTTTCTGTTTATAAGTTCTTTGTTTTTTTTCTTATTATTTATTTATATGTAGTGATGCACCAAACAGATGTAGGTTTCATTTAATTAAAAAAAGCATTTTCTTTATTTAATAATAAAGACTTAGGTGCTTTTATAACAGATCAGGCATCTTAATGAGTGTCATCCAGTCAACTGATCAGCTAATGTTGTCGTTTAAAAAACAATCACTCCCAAAATATTTATCTTTTTTGTGGAGTTGTGTTATTTATGTTCAGCAATGTGGATAATGATTGTATATCTAAAATGACAGCACCTGGCCAAGCTTCTTTTAATGTCATCATGCGTTTGGGTGGAAATGATAATGATGATTAAACTCTATTATCAGACCAAATAATACTCAGATTAATTCCATAAATAAATCAAGAGCAAATGGACATCTATTTCTGACTAAGGGCGAAATGAGAAACACATGAAGTCTGGATTTACATCAGATTTCTTTCACTTTCTACTTTGGGCATAGACCCGGCTCTCTCAAATTAGTTTTAAGTATGCACGCAGGTTTGACTAATCCCAGTAAGAAAATAACTAAACCAGCTTTATTTTTTTAAAGGCCTGCAGTGATTGTAGCCTACATTATAATCTGTGGCCTCTGCATGGAGATATCACTGCTGGTTGGCCTTGCTGGTCTTGTCACTATGCTTTTCTGCTGACTGGTGCATAAAAACTTGGTGCTGCACAATATTGTTAATGCAGCAATTTTTCACAATTACTATTAATTGCTGCCTGCATAGAAATAGTTATTAATAACCTTTATCAAACAGTTGAACTGAGCTGTTGTTTACTTTTTGTTGACTAATTTATTAGAATCTGAACCCAATAAAATGAATAAAAATACTAATGATTAATAATGATGAGGATAATGATAAATATCTTGTTATATGTAGTTTGATAAGTACATAAAGTAATATGTTTTTGCAGTGTTTTTATGTTTTTTTAATGAATATTTTTTGTTGTCCAGTTTGTTTGATTTCCATTTTGTTTTTTGTTTCTTTTGACAGGATCTGATTCCCCCGAAGAGTGAATGAAAGAACCCACCACTTGTATCACCTCTCTGTCATTTATTAGAACTGAAGGCTGGCAGAAGAAAAAGCAGTCTGATCTCCTCTGTGGATCAGGACCTTTATGGACAAACATCTAATTGAACCCCTTTATACAGTGCCTGGTTATGGCAGGATGAGTGTCAGAAGGCTATGATGGCTAAAAAGCAAGATGCACGATCGCCCATTTATAACCTCATTGTGGTGGGTTTGTCTGGGACAGAGAAGGAGAAGGGACAATGTGGGATTGGCAAGTCCTGCTTGTGTAATAGGTTTGTGCGACCTAGTGCTGATGATTTCTACCTGGATCACACGTCAGTGTTAAGTACCAGTGACTTTGGCGGCCGAGTGGTTAATAATGATCACTTTCTGTTTTGGGGGGAAGTGTCACGAGTCTTGGAGGAAGGGCCCGAATGCAGGATGCATGTTGTGGAGCAAACTGAATTCATTGATGATCAGACATTTCAGCCACACCGTAGTACTGCTATGCAGCCCTATATCAAACGTGCAGCTGCAACAAAGCTGGCCTCAGCAGAGAAGCTCATGTATTTCTGTACAGATCAGCTGGGTCTGGAGCAAGACTTTGAGCAGAAACAAATGCCAGAGGGCAAGCTGCAGGTCGACGGCTTCCTGCTTTGTGTTGATGTGAGCAGGGGCATGAACCGTAACTTTGATGACCAGCTGAAGTTTATCTCAAACCTATATGGTCAGCTGAGCAAAACTAAGAAGCCTATCGTGCTGGTCCTTACCAAATGTGATGAAGGCGTTGAACGCTACATCAAAGATGCACATACCTTTGCTATCACAAAGAAGAGTCTACCAGTTGTTGAGACCTCAGCACGCTCTAACATAAATGTGGACCTTGCCTTCCTCACTTTGGCTCAGCTTATAGATAAGAGCAGGGGTAAGCTCAAGATCATTCCTTATTTTGAAGCCCTGAAGCTCCAGAGTCAGCAGATAGCCTCTGCCAAGGATCGCTATGAATGGCTAATTAACCGTATTGTAAAAAATCACAATGAAACCTGGTTGAATGCTAGTCGACGCATGAACAACTCACCAGAGTACAAAGAATATGTCTTCTTGGAGGGAACAGCTAAATGCAAAAAGCTTTTCCAACAGCATGTCTATCGTCTGAAGCAGGAGCATATTGAGAGGCGCCGCAAAGCGTACTTAAGCACTCTTCCTTTAGCACTTAGTTCTTTAGTGCCCGATCTGGATGAGATAGATCAGCTGAGTTGGTCTGGGGTGCAGAAAGTGCTGGAGTCTAAGCAGCACTTTGCTCATTGGTTTGTTGTTCTGGAAGATTCACCTTGGGAGGACACATCTCACATTGATAACATGGAAGATGAGCGAATCCCCTCAGATCTGCTGGAGACGGCTGAGGCGGAGGAAATATTTTACGCTCATCTGGAGCATCTGCGAAATGAGAGCAGACGGGCGGAGATGAGGCAAGAGTTTAAGCAAAAGTTAGCTTCCTCTCCCTTTGTCACACCCGGAAAGCCTTGGGAGGAGGCTCGCAGCTTCATCATGAACGAAGACTTCTACCAGTGGCTGGAGGAACCGGAGTACTTGGAATTGTACAACCGCCACCAGAAAGAGATCATTGACCGTGCTAAAGAAGATTTCCAAGAGCTTTTGCTTGAGTACTCTGAGCTTTTTTATGAACTAGAAGTGGATGCCAAGCCAAGCAAAGAGAAGATGGGTGCAATCCAGGAAGTTCTTGGGGAAGAGCAGCGCTTCAAAGTGCTACAGAAGCTGCCTGCAGAAAGGGATGCTCTTGTACTGAAGCATATCCACTTTGTATATCACCCCACCAAGGAAACCTGCCCTAGCAGCCCTCACTGTGGAGACTCTAAGATTGAGCAACTCCTGGCTTTACGTTTCCCCACATGTTATCCATTTTTTGATGTAAAAGCTCATTTTGGGGACACCAAGGCAGACAGAATTAACTTAGTCATACTGGGAAAGGATGGCCTTGCTAGAGAATTTGCCAATGAGATAAGGGCTCTCTGCACAAACGATGACTGGTATGTGTTAGATGGAAAGATGTACGAGTTGACACTGCGGCCCATTGAGGGAAATGTACGTCTTCCTGTAAATTCCTTCCACACCCCCACTTTCACCCCTCATGGATGTCTGTGTCTGTATAATTCAAAAGAGTCCTTGTCTTATGTGGTGGAAAGCCTAGAGCGACTTAGGGAATCAACTCTAGGTCGTAGAGATAGTCAGCTGGCACAGCTTCCTACATCTCTTCTTCTAGTCACTAAAAGAGGTGTTGGATCTTATGTTGATATCGGTGGAGACACTGCCTTAAACCTAATAACACAGGGACAGCAGGTTGCAAGGAGACTACAGTGTACCTTTTTAGACCCAGCCTCCCCTGGCGTGGGGTATGGCCATAATGTTAATGAGACTCAAATTAACCAGGTACTGAGGGGCCTTCTGGATATTAGGAGGAGCACATCTTTTAGTAGCAGCTCCCCACCCCTTCCTGAGCCTCTGGGTCTCAGGGACTCTCCTCAACAGCCCGTGCAAGAGGCAGACCTTCGTATTGTCATGTGCGTAATGTGTGGAGACCCCTATGACATTGAACAGCTCCTGTCCCCTTTCCTAATGCGTCAGCATTGCAGACCTATGTCTAATAGCGGCACCTCTGTGTTGCTGGAGCAGACAATTGGCGGACACAAACTGGCTATAGAGCTGTCTCTACTCTCATACCACGCTTCCTTTACTCTGCGGAAGAGCAGGTTAGTGCATGGCTACATTGCTGTGTACTCAGTCTCCCGAAAAGCCTCCCTGGAGACCCTTTGTGCGTTCTTGTGCGAGGTTCAGGACATCATCCCAATTCAGCTGTTGGCAGTAGGAGACAGCCAGGCAGAGCTTACTGACAGCGACTATGCCTGCGAACAGCTGATTCAGGGCGAAGAGCTCGCGCATGAGATTGAGGCTCGTTTCAACAGTGTGGTTTGTGGATCTGGAGGCGTGGTAGGAGGCCTGCACCGGATAGAAATGTTCCATTCATTTCTGATGGAGGTGGCAGAGAAACGCAACATTGTGGAGGCCACGCACATGTATGATAATGTTGCTGAGGCATGCACCTATGAAAATGTGTACTCTCCACGTTGCAGTTCTCCCAGTCCAGTCACCATGTTTATGGATTCAGAGGATGATGTAGAGCCTTCCCCTCCCTATTACGATGGTACACTCTCTTCTCATAGTGGGGGCTTCAACCTACCTGACTTGGACTCTAGTGACATCTCTGTCATCTCTGATATTAGGGACTTCGAGAACAAGCTCAATAACAAAATGTCCCCCCAGGTGAGAGTTAAACCAGGAGTCACTTTTGATTTCCGGAAGGTGAACCGTAACCCATACATTGATACGCTGGGTCATCGTCGGTCGCTGCCCTCTGCTGTTACCTGGGTCCCTGGTGGAGACGTGGGCTACGATCCTTCAGACTATGCCGAACCTATCGATGCCGTTTCAAAGCCCCGCCCTAGCAACGAAGAAATCATCTACTCGGTTCCACACGATAGCACACAAGGCAAAATCATCACCATACGCAACTCTAACAGGATGCACTCCAATGGAAATGGCTCTGACAGTGAAGCAGACAGCAGCTCTCTTGAGCGAAGGAGGAAGTTCTCAGCTATTGGGGTAAAGCCGCGTTTGTATCGTGATCGCTCCAAGCGACTTGGAAAGTTCAGCAGCTTCCGCACAAGCTTCATAGGCAGCGATGATGAAATGGGAGCACTTCTGAAGTCCAAAGAAGATGACTTTGGAACCTTAAAAGGAGACAGTCTTGTTAATGAGGAAAGTGAGGACCCAAAGAAGAGAAACATTCTGAAGAGCCTCAGACGAACAGCCAAGGTGTGTATTACCAGTCTGCCCATAATATTATGGTGGTAATGTTCCGCAGTCTTTCTTTTTTAAGCTTGATCCCATAAAGACCTAATTTTACTGCCGTTGCTCACAGAATGAACTATTCTTTGCAGCTTTGCGCAGACATTTAGAGGTCATCTTCCCATAAGGATGTTCAAACTGAACATCTCATTGTGAGAAGATCTTAAACAAAGCTATGGAAATGAGCCGCCGCTATGGACTGCAGCAATGGCCGGCAGCTTGGTATCAATGAATTATCTGTTTAAAACAGTCAGAGCCCTTGTCTTACTCTTCTTGCAGAAAACAAGACCAAAGCCTCGTCCTGCCATTCCCAAACCCATGGAGAGCAGTTACTTTGGAGTCCCCCTGGTGAATGTGGTATCCCCAGACAGACCTATCCCACTCTTTATAGAGAAGTGTGTCCGATTCATTGAGACAACAGGTGAGCTTCTTTTTTTTTTTAATCTAAAATCATAAATCTTTTCCTACACTCAGTATGTGTATCTCAGTTATTCTCTCTTCCAAATCTAAATGGTTACTGTAAATGAAAATAGCCTCATAGATATGCTAGGTAGCAGGTGTAAAAAAAAAGCCCAATGTGACTATATGCTAAACAATTTCCCACAACTGGCTGGAGGCTTCAGTTTGATGTGCTTTTTCAAGTTTCCTCTTATGCAACTGACACTCTGACCTTTCAGACGCAGTGGTAATCATTTGCATGCAATCCTGAGATTTTTCAGATGGGAGCTTCGCCTACTCATTAATAAAAGTACTTTAAACAGTCAAACTGAGTCAGCAGTGATGGTGGTAACTTCACAGTCTGAATCCCCACAAGCATGAGCCATGTTGAATAGCTTAACTTTTGTGTACATTGCATAGCGTGCAGTAAATGCACACCGCTGTGCCAAACTAACATAGCACCCTTTGTTTCCCTCATTTGAACATATGCTGCAACACCAGCCATGTAAGAGGATAGTATCTGAGAGTGGATGTTCAGGATTAATTTGGAAAAAGTTTCATATAACAAGGATAATTTGGGTAAAAGTAATCCCCAGTTTTGTTTGTTTTTTTAGTTTTTGTGCTGAATTGACATGACGGATTCCTTTATCTGATCATCTGCTCCAGGCACAAAACACTCGCATTGTCTAACAACATATTTGAGAAGTAAGGTTTTTCAATAAAGGAGAAATAATGTAATGAAGTAGGTTTACAGTTCCCATCCCAACTTCCACATCTGCAAAAGAAAGCAAAAGTTTACTCAGACGAGTTTTATCAAGAAGTAAGTGCATCATCTGAGTGGCTGGATAATGTGCTTTTTTTTTTAATAAGACTTTTTAAATAGTGTATGTAGAATATATTCAAGCATTCTAATAAAAATATTGAGCTGGTAATTTCCATCAGCATTATATCTTTTGCAATGCCACTGATTTTGTTATCCAAACATGCTTGTTGTCCAAATGAGGACAGACTGGGACTAAAAATCACTCCCACTTGGTCCCAAACTGACCCACCACAACCAGCACATGAACAAAAAACCACTACTGTGGCTGGCAATGATGAGCATTCACAAAAGTAAATATTATATTATAGCTGATAGTGAAAGTGATAGTTTTTCTATTCTACTATAGATTTTTTGAACCATGTATAAGCGCATGTTTATGTTTAAGCCAGTGCTGTGAGAACATGATGTCCAACATTGCAAATCTATGAGGAATTTGTCTAAAACATGATTATCTCTCCCCCTGTCTTTATTCCTTTTTTTTTTATTAATTATGGAGGTTTGCATTGCCTGTCTGAGTGTGTCTCAGAATTTACTTAACAGCTTCGGCTTACAGTCAGGCGTGCTATTTGAACAGAGCCTGCAACATTTTGTTTGCTATGAAAGAATATGTACTGTACTTACAAATACAGGTTTTACTGAGTACTTTCGTTTTCTGCTCTGATCCAGGCTGCAAGCGCACTCTATTAGCAAAATGTGCTGTCATTATCTGCCACTGTGGGTTGTACATAAATTGTGGCCATCACAACACTGCGGATTGTTGAGGAAATATGCAGTCGTTCATATGAAATACATGGAGGACTTTGACTTCCAAGGCATCATTAAAGACACTGATGTGATGAATCATGGAGTCTGGCATGCATGCTATATAAGATGTCCAGATAGCATAGCCTGTCCCTGTTTCCTAGGCCACAATGTGATATCAATGTAAAAGACAAAAAAAGAGATTGGAGTCCTCCAGCAACCGGCAGCATTTGTATTATCATTTCTGTTTGTAAAGGATCTAATGAAGTGTTTCTGCTTTCCTTGTTTCCCACTGTGATACCCTGCCCACATATTCCCGCTGTTTTCTCCACTGCGCTCTTCCTCCTTTAGGTCTGAACACAGAGGGTTTGTACCGCGTCAGCGGCAACAAGTCGGAGATGGAGAGCATGCAAAAGCAGTTTGAACTGGGTGAGTTGCTCATCGTAATTGTGCGTACCGGCTGTTTGACATGTAATTATGTGGCTGCTTAGTCAAAACATAAACAGAGATGTCAAAAGACAGTGACAAGCAGCTGATTACTCAATCCTGATAACTGATGGGCTCATTTTCTTTCATGGTTTCTTTAACGCTGTCACTCTTCTTTTGTAGATCACGGATTAGACCTTGTGGAGAAAGACTTCTCCATAAACACTGTGGCTGGAGCGCTTAAAAGCTTCTTCTCTGAGCTGCCTGATCCCCTGGTGCCTTGTGCTCTGCAGGTGGAACTATTGGATGCTTTCAGTAAGCAAACACTGCTGGGCTGGGAGGATCTTTACTAGAACATAAAAAAGACCATTACTTTAGGAGGGAGGAGGGCAGATCTGCTTTTGTCCTGTTTTAAAGTGTTTTATTCCTGAGATGAACGGGTTTCATGTCAGCATAAAGAATACTTCTGTGGTGATTTGGAGGTAATTGCAGAAATTTCTGTGTAGAAATCAGTGATCGAGAACAGAGGCTGTATACGATGAAGGATGTCCTGAGGAAGTTCCCCAGGGAGAACTATGATGTCTTCAAATATGTTGTGAGCCACTTACACAAGTAAGTTCTTGGAGACATCTAAATGTCAGCCAGTCTTTTGTTCCTTTTCTCACATTAATGATAAGAATATCTAAATAGATGTGGCTTTGTGTGTTTCCCAGGGTGAGCCAGCTGAGCAGGGTGAACTTGATGACCAGTGAAAACTTGTCCATCTGTTTCTGGCCCACCTTAATGAGGCCAGACTTCACCACTATGGATGCCCTTACTGCCACACGTACCTACCAGACAATCATTGAGACCTTCATCCACCAGTGTGCATTCTTCTTCTACAACCAGCCCCTCATCGACTCCCCCACCGGCCTGGGAGGGCTCCCTGCCTCGCCCACCACCACCCTCAGCGGGAGCTCTGCGTATACTTGCTACCGCTCCTCTCCTCCCCACACCGCAGCACACTTCAGTCCTCTGCAGCAGTCTCCTCCCACCACCCCCCAGTCACCCCTGCAGTCTCTTCTCCCTCCCCTCCACCAGCACCCCCACTCCCACCATTCCCCCACTGAACAAGAGACACTGTGAGAGACGATGAAACCATGTGTGCCCATAATTCTGGACCTTATCACCGACATGTAAAACATGCACACACATACAAGAAAAGAAGGATATGTCAAAAGAAAGAAAAAGACAAAGAAAAAAAATTACATACAACATTTTAAACATGGACAACTTTAGATTATGAAGACAGGGGATGGAGTGTATCTGAGAACCTGCCCCAAACTGCTGTTTGTGTTTATAGTTGTTCGCGTCTTGGTGGGCTTTAGTGATCAGTGAAGCTTCACCTTGCCTCTGAGCATCTGATCACCTGGAATTGGATGTTGGATCAGAAATGAAGGACTGGGGTCACTGTCACAGGGAGCCTCTCATCTGTCAGCAGCCACCACTTATCCTACACTACCAAGAAATGGGAACCTCGACAACGAGCTGGAAGAGATGTTTTGTGGCCACCATGTTTTTATTATGTGTTAAATATTTTTTTCCTGTTTAAAAGTACTGCCACTGGATTTATGGAGTGGTCTTCTGTAGGTCCTATGGGTGGCATGTTGCTCCATAGTAGCAGGGCTTCCTTTGTGTCTTCCTTTTGGGTTTCTCTCGTTGGGTCCATTGAAGGGGTCGTCAGCGTTCAGGAGGGAAGGGAAAGGGGGCAGAGGGGGCCACATCCAGGCATGCACTTTAATGATTACTGCTTTCTTTCTTTTCTTTCTTTTACCCTTTTTTAAGTTCTTTTTTTTACATTCTCATTTCTTGTTTTTTAATTATTTTCTTATTAATTTTACAGCTCAAAAACAGCCATACCCATTGCCTACAGAGCTTTGGTAGATCCAATTTTGTTTACAACCAACTTTGTTTTTTTTGTATCCACAAACTTATCTGAAGCACTTTTTGATAGTGTAGTGTTAAATAAAGTGAAGAAATGCCACACTGATTGTCAATATTGTTTGTTTAGTGCTTGAATGTGGCATCAAGGCTGGTGTGTTTTAACAAGATCTTTTTTTGTAGAAAAAAAAATAGTCTTTTAATTTGGTCCAGATGTCCCATTTTTAGGCCAATTGGCAATCTGAACCTGTTCCCCCTTCATCCAGCCATGTGAAGAATAGTTTTGTTTGTCTTCTTTCTAGCTGTTTGTTGATCAGAGTGGATGTTTAGGGACTTTGTTTAAATTAGGCCATTGTATTATCAGAGAAGATTTTGCCTGCCATCAGTGAAGGAGAAATATTGCCATGTTGAATGTGTACCTAGTTATACCATAATGAATTTGCATTACCATCCGGTGTCCATGGAAACCTAATGCTTGAAACATGATAGATCGCTGGATGTGTTGCTGTGACTGTCCATCAAACCAACCTTTTTGTATTCATGTAATATAAAGAACCTTTGACTCAGAAGGTCTAATATCCTCAGCGTGTCGTTGCTGCTCATCCTGCTATACAACACATTGACCAGTAGAGGTGGCATATTTGTGAATGGGGAAAATATTCAGGAAGAATCACTGGCTGTTTACCTACTGTAGTTGATTCATCGTATGCTGCCATATTGTATTTTCTTTTAATTGAGAAAAGCAGCACTTTCAGCTAATTAAAGGTCCTTCACTTTAATACCTGAACTTACAAGAGGAAGCACCATCTATCTGATGAGAATAATGAACAACCATGCTTATAAGCTCGGGACGATATGGGTTCTGTCATGGTTCTTGGTCGCAACAAATGGCTCAGAATTGTCAGAATCATTGGTTGCATTAGCATTTGGGATCAACCATTACTGGTACTTTTTGGAGTTGTAGGGTTGGGAAGTCAGTCGCAAGAGAGCGCTCCAAGCCTAATGTCGTCATATGTAGCCTGCCACAGTAGAAACAAAGCAACAGTCCAACTTAACACAATTCTCGGGAGTGTATAATGTTACTGCATCACTTGACTTCTGACCAAACCTGGGCAAATCTGCCCCTTCAGCAAGCATCAAGTGTGTGCATACTACTCTATAATGGTTGTTTATTTGTTTGTTGGGGAACACCACCCTTTAGTCAATAGTAGAAAACATTTCTAGTGTGTATTTCAATGATTAAAAATCAATTTTTACAATTTTTGTGAATGGTTCGAGGCCACTTAAGTTTAGTGCATGATTAAAAGAAAAAAAAAACGCATTGAGGGAGAAGGATGAAAACCTCTTCCTGTTATAAAACATGAAATTAGTACAAGAACAAAACCATTATTAAAGTGAACTAGCTGAACATGGAAGTTATGTACTGTGCACCAGGAGCAAACCATGGAATTTGTCTGACTGAGAATAGTGTTTGAAGATGGCCTTATGTGAACTGTACAATAGTTAATAAATTAAATCTTGTAAAACTGTCCAGTTTTCTTGTGGTGTGTGTGTGTGTGT
>JBAMIG010000016.1:6107523-6120700 GCA_037177335.1 Kiunga ballochi | reverse complement strand
TTATGTGAACTGTACAATAGTTAATAAATTAAATCTTGTAAAACTGTCCAGTTTTCTTGTGGTGTGTGTGTGTGTGTATTTGCTTTTCAATGACCATTTTTTAAATTTGAGAGCTAACGTCATTCATTGACGTCACAAGTTTGACATGAAATTGAAAGTCCATTGTTAAAAGCGCATTCATGGTTATAATTTTAGAGGCTATGCTAGAAGATTAATATTATCAACAATGGAGACCCGAGAATTAAAATACAGAGCATCCTGCTTTGTTTTATGTGAGAATGGTGTGTATGAAACACCCCAGTGATAACCTTATTGGCTACTGCTGCTCACTTTTAATCTGCAGAATATGGTTTCTACTGTTTTTCTGGATTGGAATCAGCTTTGTAACCAAGTAGCAAACCACAGTATTATTGTGGAGCATTATAACAGGTGAATAGGTTTGCAGCATGCCATACAAATAATAAATAGGTAAATAACACTATGTATGAAGCAACTCTAAACAATAAGCTTTGGACATCAGTCGTTACACGCAGAAATGCCTGCGCTGTATTAACATGAAACCATAGTATTTAGGCAGTGATGCTTGTGACTCTGAGAATAATCAATTATTCAAAGCATATCCGTCATGAGCGACTGCACTCATTTAGGAAAGGACTTTGTCACAGTATCTGTTAACCTGTGTGGATGGTCAGATATTATAAAGTTATTCCGCCATCTAGTGGCTACATAGATGTACAGTGATGGCTTCCAGTGAAGTTTGCAAGTCTTATACGAACAGTTTTATTTCTATCTAAACAATGCATTAACTCCTTAATGCCTGATTTAAGAAGAACTGGGGAGAAACATCCCATTTTTAAAATCTGAAAACTTTATTTGACCCTTTAAGAAAATCAGAAAAAAAGTAGTTTTCTGTAGCCTAGATTTACTATTTATTACCATGTAATAAGTAATATTATAGTGTAATCTTCTGCTTTCCTATTTCACCAGGGTGCAGGAGAATAGTTTCATATGGCAAATAACTTGGTTTTGACTAAGGTTTTTTACCATAAAATGATGCAAACTGTCACAAAAACATTATGTATCATATATAATACATTAGACCTTAAGGGGTAAAGAAATATCCAAAATAATACTAAAGTAATAGTAAATATTGAACTAAAGGAATCTAAAGTACTAGTTTTATCTGAAGCATGGCTTTATTGTACACCAGAATGGTGTATCTCAGTTATTTGTTTTTACTTCTGTGTACTTTAGCGTCAGCGGCATCTAAATATTCTTTCTCATGTCACATGCTACAGATGAATAAATTAGACTGTGTAGTAAATAGAGTGTAGAAATACAGGAATATTTTATATGTTTAGAGAAATGGAGCGGTAATGAAGGTGTCTTGGAACTGCACTGATGTACCAAATATATATAATTGCACCATGCTTGTTTAAACAAAGTATCATAAAGTGTTTTTTATTCACCCAAAGCAGCCTGTTTTTGTTAATCTTTCTGTGAAATACTGACTCAAAACTTGCTATAGTAACATCAAATTCAGTGTTGGTTCCATATTTACTGTCTAAAAGTCAGGATCTGCTTCCTCAGGTAAAACATTTCCTTTAAAATGTCTCCCAAAGCATCAGGATATTCCATTTAATTAATTTTAATTAAATATACAAATCAGTCATTTGATTCCTTTTGTGTGGTCAATTATAACCAGTTTTGTTTCTGGTAAATGTATTTAGATAAACCACTTAATGTTATCAGCTATGACAATCTGGTATTAAAATAAAAATGTCATTTTTTAAGGGCTGCACAGGGGTATGGTCGTTGGTGCCAGGAAAATGGTAACTGGATTGAACCTCTGCTTGGGTCTTTCTGTGTGGACTTTGCATGTTCTCTTTGGGTAAGGCTTCCTCCAACAGTACACAAACATGCTAAGTAGGTTGACTGGTGTTTTTAAATTCTCTAGCAATGATCAGCATGTTTTGTGACCCTATAGCTTGTTGGATGGGTTCCAGTCTGCTATACTAAATTGTAATAAGGGAGAAAGAAAATAATATATAGATATTTTCTAATATTGTAGTTGGATTTAGGGATATTTTGAACTGATTAGACAATTGGACATGTTTAAAGGGCATTTTAATCCTCCACAACAGCGCTGGACAGCTCCAAGTAGGAGTTTCCCTGCCACAGCACATCAAACTCTGCATAAGTCTGCTAATTACCCACTGATCTGAATCAGGTGTGATGCCGCAGAGTGACTCACAAGACTTTCAGGATTGAGGATCTCGAGGTTTGAGGTTGGCCATCCTGCTCTACAAACACGAGTCAAACAAACCGACTGGAAATGACAGAAACCGTGACGTATGAAAGATAGCTTTATTGCACAAGGTGTTAGAAGGATCTTTTTAGTTTTTGCTTTTCTTTTCATAGAAAATGTACTTTTGAACACAAGCAATTGCTGTAACAAGCAACTCAAACAAATGTTTGGGATACCCTCAACATTTTTTTCTTTTTTTTTTGTTGTTTTTTTTTTAAGAGTTTTTCATTTTCATACATTTTTTCCATCAATTTTCCCCTTTTAGCAAGCATGCAATGACTTTTCTGAGGATGAACAAAATATAAAATAATAATAAAAAAGTAAATAGGACAAATGACAACATCAAAAGACCTATAAAAAAGAATAAAAAGCTCAACAAATTAGTATAAAAAACATAAAGGGGAAAGAAAAAAAAGCATTTTGCCCAAAAGTAAAACCTCTTATTTTTGATGCTATGTCAATTTTGAAACTGGGGCGTTCAACCCTGATGTGTCCCCTGATTTACTTTGACGAAAATAGCTCTTCATACAAAATTGTGTTTTATGTACAAGACTTAATCTATAAACAACATTGAGAAAGGTAGAGATTATGAATCTATAAGGGTTAGAGTGATGACTTCATAATTTATCTGAATGAGGGGAGGATGACGCGAGCCGGAGTGATTGAGGTTTACAGACCGACCCCAGTCCAGTATTTACACAATACAATACTAGTTTGCGTGACCAAAAAGAGCTACGAGTCCCTGATTTCACTTGGCTGAACTAGTTTACAGCACAGGCCACATAGCTTCATACTGCTTGACCCCTGACACCTAGATATTTTTTCTTTAAAAAAAAACCCCCAAACATGTTAAAAGTGAATGTGGCAAATCAAACTAAGCAGAGGAAGAGATTTCCCTCTGCTTGAACAAACAAACCATGAAACAAAGCAAATAGACAGGTAAATATAAAGCACAAAAAACCATTGTGGGACTCTTGACAAAGGCGTCCCAATAGGTTCTTGTGTAAATATACAATGTTGCGCAAAATGGAGGGGTTGTGAAGATAAAGCGAGTGGGACATTTACAGTACTTAAGACAGGACAACAACAAAGATATCAATTCAGTGAGCATTATATCATTTTCAAAGCAGAACTCCCTGACATATAACATCTCTTGACATTAAATCATTTAATTTCATTCACATCATGACTGTCATTCCTTCAGATAGTTGTTGCTTTTCCTTTTAAGAGTGAAGACTGGCTGAGTGGCACAGTGGATAAGAATACATCCAGTCACAAACAGAAGCCTTATTACCAGAGAATAGCTGACATCTCTAGCTTCTTTACAGTAAACAGTCTCCTCCCAGGATAAAACATGATTTGGTGGTATACTGAGAAACTAAACCAGCTTCTGAATGTTATTGTAATTACCGACTTGGGCTCCAGGCAAACGGTATAAAGCGTTACTGAGCGCATATCCTCATGACTGGAATCGAGCAACATCACAGACATCCTAAAAGGCCTTGTGTTATGATTGTTTCCACCAAACACACAAACAACAAGGCATTGCACGCCTTGCTTTTCCAATCTTAACACAGGGCTAAAAAAAGGGGCCAGGCCCCTTTTTGTTAGCTGGCCTACATACGGTAACATGCAGAATATCCTGTATATATACTAAACATTTTCTTTCTTCAGTCCAACCTTTTCTAAATTGATCTTTTAAATTTAATGATTGAGCGATTGTCTCATCCTTAGAATTTGACATTAACATTAAATTGTTGTATATACTACCACACTCTTGTAGTACATACAATTTATACTTTGTCATAATTTCACTTAAATGTCAATAATATACCTACATAGAAATATATATGTAAATTCTTTATAATACCAAATATTCTCTATTTGTATTGTGAGCTGTTTTTAGGGGTGTGATGGTTTGATTGAAGCATTAGACACTCTTCAGCTTCATAGTGGGATGAGGAGATTATTGATGTGATAGAAAGTTTATTGATTGTGGAAGTGAACCTGAATCACTGCTGTAGCATTGCCATGAATAGAGAATCTGCCAATAGAAATTTGGGACTTTTAGAGACACAAAGAGGGGAAGAGACAAAGTAAGAAGAGGAAACTCAGGTGGAAGTCTTGCAAACTGACAATAAATCATGGAGGACAGTTTATGTGTGTGTTTATGAGAGACAAAATGGCCACACGGCTTCATACTGGCTATTGTAGTCTTCATCCACGTGAGCTTTTAGCTCATCAGTGAGAGTCAGTATTTTCAATTGACCACAAGAACCACTTCTTCTGTTTCAATGTTCATCTCCTGCAAGAAGTGAGTAGAGCTGAGCACCAGCCGGCTGGAACTGTTAGTTGGAGTTAGTAGTTATTTTTCATAGAGTCCCATTTGAATGTGAAAATTAGGGTTAGCTGGGTCTCTGTCTGTGGGAACACCTTTCCCAAGGACAATTAGACAGGAAGCTGGGCAGTTCGCCATTAGTTTGGTTCAAAGAGAGATGGCTGCATGCCCATTCTGGCCCAGACTGATGACTACCAGAGTAGGGCCAGTCGAAGAGGGACAGCAGTACGAGTCTGTGCAGGAGAATCAACTACACCAGTGTGTATGACTTAGAGTACGCCCCCACACTCTGTTTCTGCAGTCTCCCCAGTGCAGAGGAGCTGCTCTCGAGGAGCGAGTCTCTAGAGCCCCCCACCTTGTTACTGCTGGTGGGGTTGCTGCTCGTGCTGGAAGTGGAAGCTGTTGCTGCATTGTTGGAACTGGGCATAGTAAGAGTTCTCTGGGGCAAGGTGGCGGTGCCCGAGCTTGCACCCAAACTGCCTAGCCCAGAATGGCCAAGCGTCAGGGTCTGCTGCTTGGCAGGGTCTAGAGTCTTGTGACGGCCCTGGGTGTGATATGCCCGCTGCGTGAGGCTGCGGATTGAAGCTTCCCGTGGCGGCACCGCTGGGCACGGGTCATGCAGCTCCCCTTGCTTGCGGAAAAAGGGATCTGTCTTCATGTACAAGGGGAGATTGCAGAATTCACCTATTAAGGGAAACGGAATAATTACTGAAACTGATAAGTCGGTTTGCATCATTATGACTCCTTACACACACATACACACACACACACACACACACACACACACACACACACACACACATTCCTATAATGTAAACCAAAAGGGCAAATTCAACAATCTCTTGAATTCAAAGATTATCTCCCACAGACAAAGTAACTTACTTTTGTTAGCGCGGTGGGGAATGGGCACGGCCACATTTTTACCGCGGTCGTAGTCCTGTGGTTTGGGGGGTGAGGCAGTGAAGCGGCAGATGCCCGGTTCAGAGGGTGTGCTGAGCGAGGTCATGCTGTCCGCTGGGTCGTTCGTTCCTGTGGTCATTTGATCAGACGAGCTGTCGGAGATGAAGCATTCTGTGATGGTGAACTTGGCATGTTGCAGGTGCTCCTCCAGCTTGGCGTGCTCGTAGGCTCGAGCCAGCTCCTCATAAGTGGACGAGGCGCTCTCTGTGGACACCATACTGTTCCGGCCCTTATCTAAGAAAACCAGAAAAGTTTTTAATTTCTTTAGTGGTTTTTCTGAAGAAAAAAAAGGAGGAAATCTTTTAAAACAGTTCCTATTTTAGACATTGTAACATGTTAAAACTTTAAAAGTTAAAATCGGTATAACTTCTTAGTAGACTTTAAATGTGAGGAGAATATATTGTTATGTTTTTTTTACTGGTCCCACCTGTGTCCTGTGACAGGCTGGCACTATAACTGTCACTCTCTGTGGCGGTGATGCCATGAGAGCCCATCGTCCGCCAGTCTGATGTCAGAGTTCTTGCCGAAGCCGTTGACTGGCTCTGACTGGGTCGGCTCAGTGTCCACTGGCTGGAATATCTGTTCCTGGAGCTGTGAGCTGATTTGATACTCTTCCTAGACACAGGGTCTGAAAACATTGCAGAGATCAAACATGAGTTTGGTATCACTGAGGTGCTGAATCCAGGTAAAAACAACAAGTATCTTAATTTTAAATGTTTAAATAGAAAGCAAACTCACTTGTGCCTGGACGGATGTCTGACATGTCAATTAGAGGTCCTGAATTCTGGATGAGGGCCTGATGATGCAAAGAGACACCTGTGCAGAAGTTTTGTGGATTCACCGACTGGCTGAACTCTGTGTCTGTTACTGGCACCGCTGCTTTGTCCTCTCCTGTTGCAGATACGTGTGAGGAAATGGGACATACATGACTAAAATGCACATGCCTAAAGGCTGGCAGTTGTGTTTTCTTGGTGTGCAGTAACATGCCTATCTGTTTGATGCCTTCTTTGTCCTCAATGAGTAGCTGAACACGTGGAATGTCAATGTGAAGCCTCGGTCCTTGAGGAGGGCCCTTCACAGGTGTGTCTATGCTGCGATTATTCTTGCTACGCACACAAACACACAAAGATTTGAGACATTATAAATCAGATGTCCCTTGAGCTGCTTTTAAAAAATTAATAAGGCCAGTAGTCATGTGGTGGCAGTCTCTTACCTGATAAGCATCTCAGCTAGGCTCTTAGCATCTATAAGAAAACAAAGTCTTGATTAGATTATAGGTGCTTTGGGGATTATCTTTGATTTATTATTGAAATGTTGATCAATTTTTTTTTTAAAGTTCCTTTTCTCTTACCTCTGAGCCGTTTGAGCCTCTTCTCTTTGCGTTTTTTGCGAATAATGAAGAGCAAAGCAACCCCCAGAGTAACCAAGATAACAGGGGAACCAATGGAAAACAGCTTTTTCACGTCGTCTCCCTCTCCACGAGCTGATTTAATGGGTGGGATTGTACCTGATAGAAAAATGACATAAACACCAAAAGATCAATCCTGAAGCAAGAGTTTAGAGAAGAAATGTGACTACAAATATGTAGTGTACTCACTGCCATCATAGTCAGTTGTGGCAAACTGGGAGCTCTGGTTGCCACACCCAGCACTGTTGCAGGCCTTCATTTTGAGCTCGTACCAGGTGGCCTCACGCAGCTCACTAAGGAAGAGCTGATTAGTGGAGTTGGCCTTGAGGCTTTGCCAGGCCCAAGTGCCTTTGGGTCGAAAGTCCAGCATCATATCGGTGATGGGGCAGCCACCACTGGTCCATCCCTGCAGGTTGAGCCCTGCATGGGTGGAGTTGATGTGGGTGAGCAGCGGCTGGTCTTTGTTGAAAACTGGTTCTGAAGACAAAAAAACAAAAACTAATTATACAGATTGTAATAAAAGATTAAAACAGTACACCTCATATGTTTTCTATTGTGAATGTAATATCTAAGATAAACAATGGCAACTAAAAGTTTTATTTACAGTTTTTTTTTACAATATATTATCATACAT
This sequence comes from Kiunga ballochi, assembly GCA_037177335.1. Lineage (NCBI taxonomy): Eukaryota > Metazoa > Chordata > Actinopteri > Atheriniformes > Pseudomugilidae > Kiunga > Kiunga ballochi. Next base: position 6,113,052 of record JBAMIG010000016.1, on the reverse strand, counting down.
TTTGATATATTGTAAGTAGAAAAGAAAATATAAAATGGTCTTTCCTTCAAATTTCCTTTAACAATGAAAATACCTTTAAAAATGACATGGTTTTAATACGAATAAATGATTCATAAAGAAAAACATATTCAATCCAATAATTAGTTGAAAAATCAAGCAGAATTACTAATTTAACCCCCACCAGCACACACACACACACAAACACACATACCCACATCCCCTTACCTCTTCCATGTGTCTTGGCCTCAATGATCTCACTGATGCGTCCGGAGCCCACGCTGTTTTTGGCTGCTAGTTTGACTTTGTACCACGTTCCACAGCGAAGATTGTCCAGCCTGAAGGAACGCTCGCTGGAGCTGATGAACACATCTCTCCACTCCTCTGTATTGTCCACAGAATACTGCAGCACAAATCCTGCAATCATACATAAACAGCTTAATGTGAAACTCAAGTGCTTCCAAATACAAACACAGCTCCTTGCTGGAGCTACATTAGTTAAACACCAGGGGGCAGTGATTAGCTGTGCTTTGCCACAGTTTGACTTTCTTTAGTTTAAAGTATAAATCTTACTGTATCATAAAACTACAACTGGCTGCTACAAGGTGAAGCATAGAGAAGTGAAAGGGTCTTCCTAATGTTATGTTCTGATTCAATCATTTGTTCCCCTAAAGTTAGCCAGGAGAATACCTCTGATTGAACTTCCTCCGTTGTCCCCAGGAATCCAAGCCAGTGTGATGGAAGAGGTGGAGGTGGTGGAGACAGTCAGGCGAGGCTGGTCTGGTGGAACTGGATGCAAAACACACAGTCAGAAACCCCACATAGCCAACACACTCGTTGCTGATGTAAACCAACTTCCTCATACCTTGCACCACCAGATTTACTATGATGGTGTCAAACCCAAGTGTGTTAGTAGCCGTGCAGGTATAGTATCCAGAATCCTCTGCTTTGACTGAACGCAGCACCAGAGTGCCATTAGATAAGATCTGTCGTTGACTGTCAGCTGTCACAGGAATTGCAGAGTCCTCACTGTAGGACAAACAAACACACTGGTCACAGATATTTGGCATCGTAATGTGAATGAAGCCACTATTCTCAGCAGTATATCTAATAAGAGTGTGTCATGGTTCTGACATAAAAGTGTGCTCAAACCTGTCTTTGGTCCATTTAATTGTGGGAGCGGGCTCTCCAACTGAGCTGCAGGGCAGACGCACTTCCTTCATCCAAGGTGTGGTCACGGTGCCCCCAAAGGACAGAATCTTAGCTGGTACTGGATATAAAAACACAAAATGCTTAATACTTGTGACAAGTTTTCTATTTATATGCCTTTAAATAAGTACTCTTTTTTCTCTACTTTTGTTTGTGTGTGTGTGTGTGTGTGTGTGTGTGTGTGTGTGTGTGAGTGGCCCAGCTGGACTGAAGGGAAAGGGCCTTCATCCACTGCTTAGGAATAAAAAGCTGTAGCAGAGGGTTTGAAAGTAGCCCCTCCTCAAGCCTCTTACTTTCAGTCTATCTTTTCTCCATAGTTCCTCCCCTCTATTGATTCTGGCCTGCAATTTCCCTCCCTGGGGGTCATTTTACAAGATAGGCTCTGTTCATCACCGCATAATTAACAACAGTGTTTCTTGCAACATAGCCACAACTCAATCAATACTACGGCTGTCAATCAATAGCAGCGTGTGTAGACAGAGAGATGCGGGCGAGGGAACGATGAAAGCGATTTGCTCAGAGGAGATCATGTTGTCGGTTCATAGCTGTCTTTTGAGCGCTCTCCCTCATAACCTTTACACAAATCTCTTTACCCTTCTCCTCCACCACACGCACGCCCGGAGGACCCACCTTTGCCAGCAGGCTCCACTGTGACCTTTGCGCTGATGTTTCCTCGGCCAGCAGTTGTCACGGCCGCAGCCCAGATGTAGTATTGTTTACCACGAGTAAGGTGCGTGATGCGGTAGAAGAGCATCTCTGGGTTAGCTTCATACTCACTGGGGGCCTGGAAGATGAGAGAGCACGCTATGTCATTTTAGCCCTTTGATGACACATAAACAAGACAGGACTGACAGCAGTTTGGGTCTAAGATGCACTAATATAATTATTAAATGTTGCAAAATGTACAAACAGAATGTAAATTAAAGGCAAACGCGCACAAATGTTTAAAGGTGTACATAGAGGTGCCTTGCCTCGTGGACTATACCATACGTTTTTATCACCATCAACACTTTTTAGTTCTTGAAGACTCAGCATGATTATGACCTTTTGTGCTGCTTAGGTACTTATTCATTTAGAGGATTTATGGAAGTCATAAACAGAGATGTTTTAAACTATTTTTACATTCATTCAAGTATTCAAGTACAATAAGTCTCTCTCTTCCCCTCTCTAGCCCAAAAATGAGAATTTGAAACCTATGTTGATGTCAATATTCGTTCATGCATCTGATCAAAACTACAAACTGTAAAACATGAAAGGAATAACATTGAGCAGATGATAATGAAGTTATTGGACCTGTTTAAAAGTGTACCAAAGCTGTAAAAAGGGAACACAAGAAATACTGTATCAGATACTCAACAATTTCTTAAATAAAAAGGAAATGCTTGGGAAAATAATGTGCTGTTCGGCATCATTTTATCAAAAAAGTTTCCAAATGGAGTGAGCCTTTCAGAATCCCTTCAATTGTTAAGCTGCAAGTAACAAACTAAAGAGCCATCCCCCCAATATCTGAACTGCTTACTTCAATGACGGGTCAGCCGGAGCCTATCCCATAATAATTATTGGGCCAGAGGTGGGGTTCATCCAGTCCATCACGAAGAGATAAGCAACCAGTCACACACACATTTACTAATAATTTCAAGCGACTAATCATCCGAACATGCATGTCTTTGGACGGTGGGAGGACGTCAGAATACCTGGAGAGAACCCAGGCCAACACGGGGAGAACATACAAACTCCACATAGAAAGACAGCTGCTCAAGCTGATGATCAAACCAGTGATCTTCTTGATGTGAGGCTGTGGTGCTAACCCCCCCCCACCACCGTGCAACCCCATTAAAGAGCCATTTAAGTAAAAAAAAAAAAAAGAGTTAAAATGAGTAAAAAGTAATTAAATATAATTAGGAAAAAATGGGATAAGTATTATTTCCTTATTAGTGGAACAACACATCTTCAATAATGTTGTGAATGTATCTTTACATATTTCTCTTTAGAGGCATCCTCCCAAAATTCACACAAAAACGATGGTATGTGAACAAAAACACTTGTATTTCAAGATGATCCTTTTCTATCTCTTTAATCTGCTCATCTGTGTTCATCTTTAGTTCCTTCACTGCTGCTTTTTCCCCTCTATCCCACTATGTGTTGCTGAGTGAAGAGGAGATGAAGGGGGAGGGTGTGTGTGTGTTTGTGTGTGTGTGTGTGCAGGGGGATTCGAACATTCCTCCAGCATCGTGGTGGTGTTGTGGTGATCCAGGGAGTGATACAGGGAGATAATGAAAAGAAGGACAAAAGCACTCTCATCTCGATGTGACTGATACCCTCCTCTGCTCCTCCCTTCCATCCTGCCTGCCTTCCTCATCCCTCTCTTTTTCTATCCTTTCCCCCACGGTGTCTCCCTACCTCTTAATGGTGTGTCTCTTTTTCCTCTCTCAACCTCCTTTCCCCCTCCCTCCCTTCTTTCTCTGCCCTCGCTCATTTACATGGCACTCATGCACAGGAAGGGAGGAGTATTTGTGAATAATAAGAAAGTGAGATTCTTTCCTTATATCAGACTTCGCTGTGTGCTTGGTGTGCATACGATCTAACCAAAATTGCAACGCCGCATGTGTGAACCTAAATAGAAAATGTTAAAATGCAATGTCTGTGTTTGTGTTTCTGATGCGGCAGTGTGCATGTGTGAGCTTGTTCTCGGCCTCATTTGCATATCTACGTCTCATCACGTTGCCAAGACAACCTCATCTGTTCATCTGGGAGGGCAGGAAATAAAGCAATGGTGCAAACACAGTGAAAGAGAGACATGCACAAAGATACACATGCATATACACACACACAGGTTCAATTTATGATTGTTGCAGCAAATTAATTATTTCCTTCTGCAGATTTTAATCAACTCACTTGACCCACAAGCACCTGAAACATTTTAACTGACCCCTCATGAGCTACAGAAAGAGGACTTACCGGTTGTCCAGATCCTGGACTGGAGCAGTAGATGGTGTACTTGCGGATAACACCATTTGGTTTAAGAGGAGGCAACCAGGAGACAACCACACTGCTTGGAGAGGAAGGAACAGCCTTGATGCCAGCTGGTGGACCAGGAACTAGAGAAGTCACATAGCAACATCAGCACACACAGCCATGCATATGTAGTGTGTGCATGTGTGTGTGTGCGTGAGTGTGTTTGTACATGCACATATTGGGTGTTGGATGCTTGTTAAAGTGAGCAGGGCTGTTTACAGATTGATAGTCTTATCCTGCACTAAGCCGCTCTGGGAGGACTTGGAAGAAGTCCCTTTGGGTGTACGACAGTGGCATATGTTCATTTAGACATTGGTCAGCAATTCTGACTCATTGACATCCAGCATTCTCTTAACTCTCAAACCCACAAACAGATTAGACATTAGTGTCTGATCCTCCGCTAGCCACTTCAGCTTTATACAAGACAGAGCTCAATGCTTTGATTACAAGATAATGGCACAAGAGGGGTTTATGAAAGGATTCACACTTTACAAAAACACATCAGGACACTGGATACTGTGAGAAGGAAACAAAGGTGCTTTTGTCACTTTGGGCAAACTGTGTCAGGCTTGACCTATCAAGCCCATTCAGTCCACACCATAAATATAACTCATGCCTGACAGTGGGCCTCATCTGAGTTCTACAGAGGGAGTCAACCAAAGTGTAAGAAATATACCATTTAAATCTGTCTCACACTTCTTTTTTTCATTTTTTCTGAAGCTTTCTAATGGTCTTTCCTCCAACCCATTCCCCCCTCGACACCTCTGTCCAACACAAGACACGAGCAGGCATAAAAACCACATAAGTCCAAAAAGGAGAGATACAACAAGAGGTATTTTAAAAGAGAGAGGCAGGGGTGAGACAATAGTGAGAATTGTAGGTGCAGTTTCTGAGGAAGTGATGATGGCAAGGAGGGGCATACGAGGCAGTCATCATTATCATAACTGGACCGCCATGTCAAAGTAGGAGTGGCTGTGTGAAGGGAATGGAGGGGGGGAAATAAGTCCCATCTGGTGCCCAAAAGCTGCCCCAGACTACAGAAAGACAGACAGTCTGCCACACTGCAAATTCACCCCAAGTTATGATGAGGAGCAGAGGCACAAATTTGCTGAGTGAACGGGAGGATTTTTCCCTCCGGAACATGTAGGAACTGCTAGTACACCCAAAGAAAAGGAAATATAAACCTCACCTGCAGCCAACATTTTACTTACTCAGAGAGAAATAAATAAATAAATAAAATAAAATAAAATAAAATAAAATAATGGTCATGACATCTCTATAGACTTTGTTTGCTACCACTCAAGATAC
>JBAMIG010000016.1:6061916-6081580 GCA_037177335.1 Kiunga ballochi | reverse complement strand
AGAGAAAACCCCAAAAAGAGGTGTTTGTGGTGTAGGGTTGCATGTTTCTCGCACATAACCAAATATATATATATATATATATATATATATATATATATATATATATATATATATATATATATAAAACAAAGGTGCAGCAAAAAAGGAGATGCTGTGCACGACAACTAAATAAATCTGACAAAGTGGTTTTAAATGACCAACAACTTTAACCTTGGTACATGCATATGTGCAACACACTTTCCGTGTGTTATGCATACATATAATATAAAACACCATCTGCCAGGACCCGAGGCCGTTCTTGCCCTACTACCCTCCTTGCTTCTCCTTCTTTCCCCTCTTCCCCCACATTGTTATTGCAAGGGTTTTAAATGCAGAGGATAACCAGGCGGGCATCTCAAACATTAATCACAAAAGCAAATTCATAAACTTTACAGCAAGAAAACAGGCCTAAAAAGTCAACACAACAATTCTCTTTGTCTGTCTCTCACACGTACTCACACACAAATGAGGTTAATGAAGATGAATGTGAGGGCACTGTCCTATTGACATCTTGTGCCTCTAATTGTGGCCCTCTTCTTCAAGGACATGGTGGCAAGACAAGTAGGGAGTGGACAGAAATAGATCTGATGAAGAGGAACTGTGGAACAGTCATGCCACTCGGAGCGAGTCTGTCTTTCGTTTTCTTTAGTGTCAAGCACAATTACAGGCAGGACTTGACAGTAGCGAGGGAAAATTGAATGTGATGAGAAAAGCAATGATAGGAAGGACAGAAAAAGGGAAATGTCAAAAGAAAGCAGGAGCAGGATGAAAGAGAGTGAGGGAGGACAGTGGTGGAGATAAGGAGAAGGAGGAGGGTGACCAGATCACTGATCCAGAACAGTAAGCAGACAGAAGACACACGTTAAGAGTTCAGTCAAGCACAGCAGTGCATCAAACCACCGTCACACAAACACACATATAAAAATAAAGACATACTCTGCTGAAGTCCAACTGTCAAAAACAATCAAACCACCCACTTCCAAGAAACCCCAAACTCATTTGTGAGAGGCCCTACCTGGACCAATGGACACAGTATCTCTTTCCCAGGACACAACGCTGACATACTCCTGCACGGCAGCAGGGATGAGGCACTTGAATACAGCTACGTTGCCCCGCATTGAGCGTTGGTCCGCCACCCGCACGGTGTAGGGCTCCCTGAAAACTACAAATACAAAAAACAGGGCATTTTTTTCAGCTTTTTGGCTGTCAGGAAAAAAGTGAAATTAAAGCACATCCATAAGCAATTCCATATACATCCCAGCGAGGGAAACTTCAATATATCAATCATCTTCTGGGCTAAAGAGAATAATCATAATCAATACATTAACACTGAAGAGCAACCAATGCACTTTACATTTATCTGTTAGAAATTATGAGATTGTTTATGTGTTTTTCTAAACTCTTCTAATCCTCTACTTTCACCATAAATGGCACATCCCTCCATTAAACAGCATTATTGTGGAAATTATTTTCTAGTGCTGGTGTGACATAATAAAAAAAGCTGTTTTGTGGGGTTTATTTTGCATAGAAGTTCAGTACAAGAAGAATACCAGAGTAAGCTGCAGAACCGGTGGGTTATTGATGCTTTGGTTTATGCAGCTTCATGCAATATTTTACACTCTGTTGAATAAGCAGGAGCTCATTTACCAAATCACATGAAAGCCAGGAAGTATCTGAAGGTTGCTAAGAGACTGGTTAGGAATCCCTTTGCGGGTACAGCATGGATCCGAGATATTCACAAGTCCTTTTTTGTAAGTCCACGTAAAGTCTTAAATATTGTGGCTCAAGTCAAACATAAGTCAAAAGTAACTTAGTTGTATTGAGCAGTTATCAATGTGATGCCTGCTGTTTGGTCTGCTTAGAAGATTACATTATATTAAATCATTTAAAATCTGTAATCAGCCTTTAGTTACAGAATGATAAATTTGCCTATAACTTATCCAAAAGTTTGTTTTGTGTGTGCAAAATTGTATTTGACGCTACAGAAAAAAGTTAAAACTGAATACTGTAGTTCATTTCGTGAATATATAGAGTTAGGCAATATGTTCCATCTTAGTGCAGGGACAACCAACTGCGCTGCAGGCTTTACTGCGCTGCAGGCTTTACACAGTTCACCTGCTGCAACAAACCTGAATCCAATAACAGCTTCTTGTCAAGGTCTGCACAAGCCTCTTAGTAACCCACTAATAATTTCACTCAGATGCAATTATGTACCAATCGTTAGCGGTTTAAGAGATCCACTGTTCTTTTTCTTTCTTTATTAGTGGCTTGAATTTGTTGGTTGCTCAGCACTGAATTTTTTTTTTTTTACATTAAATAAAATAAACCAAACAAAAAAACTTAATTGTCGAATGACTTTAAATCGAATCCTTGCAAGTCTAAATCAGCACGTTCATTTCTAACAGACTGAGTAAATCCCCATTGTTTGTAGTAGGTCTCATTCAAGTTTGGTCCCAGTTTAACGTAATCATTGCAGAGTGACTTTATGAAGCTGTGTGCAGTAAACTGATGGAGTTAACATTATTTTGGTACAGAAGTAGCATCAAGCTAATGATTACACTGCTGTGACACAGCAACAGACATGTCTCCTGGTGTTGCCATTGTTTTGATTGACTACACATGTGGATGAGCTTGTGTTTGTGTGACCTTATGCCAGTGTTACTTCTGGGGAAATGACAAAAACAACAGACACAAGGTCAGAAACATCAATAATCTGAAAAGAAATACACTTAAAAGGAAATAAAAGATTATTCACTAGTCCCAAATTGTGAGTCTGAGTGGAGTTTTCTGTTTGTTTTGTAAATGTGAATGCAAATCAAGTCTCAAGTCACTGGAAGTGTAATTCAAGTGTTACTAGAGTTCAAGTCTCAGACTAGAGTCCTCGTCTCTGTATACTTTCCTACTGCAAAAAAAGAAACATAGGCAAGTGCACAGAAATTTACATCTAGTTTAAATGGAGCAAACCAGATCTGTTGGTCAGCTTGTTGGGGGAGCCACACTGATGCAACAGTGATATATGTTGATTGATGTAAAATAAATACGAACAAGCAGAAAACATCCCTCCTTGTCTGCAAGTGACCTGTGCAACAAAAGTACATGGGCCTGACAGAGGCCACTGACTGCAGGATGTTTGTTTCATGCTAATCCCTTCGCTCCTGAGGCTGGGCTTTTGGGTCATGTGGGAATGAAAGCAGCAACCGGCTGCTATACAGCTCAGGGTCCTGGCTCAAATCCCCAACTTGGCACTAGTATTAGTATTAGAATGAATATGAGTATTAGTTTAGGTCAGTGTTGGGAGGCAGAATATGAAAACAGATGTTGATGGCGGAGGGAAGGGGGAGGGACCGTCTGGCCGGAATGAATGGCAGCAAATGGGGAAGGCGGGACAATAGAAGCAGTGAAACTGTAATCCAGCTGTTTGATGTTTCCAGTAAGTGTTCACTGGTTAAATTTCACTTCCTAGTTCACAAATCTCATCTTATTGTGGAGAGCCCAAAACCCCTGATGTACTCTTTTACTTTAGATGAGGTCTCGCTTATTAAAGCAACCTCGCATGATCTAATCAATGGAAAGCACCAATTAGGTTGGTTAATGAGAGATAATTAAAGAAGTGTGTTGTGGCTATATTTAGTCTTGCACAAGAGGACAGTTTGAAGAAGGAGGGGGCAGAGAGGAGAAGGAGGACACAAAGAAGAACAGACACAGCTTTTAGTTATTTCTAAATGAAATGGAGAAAAGATCATTTACAACAACTGCTTGTGTTTATTTATTATTCTTTTATTCAAATGGATGTGTAGAAACGTCCGCCTTTAAATCTTGTTTTGTATCAAGGTATTGTTAAAGTGTCTGATCTTTCCTGAAGTGTTCACCTTTTTCTTGGCTGGGTGTAAAAAAACACAGCGTGGAGTTTGATACGTAACTCAAAGAACAAAAAGACTTGCACATTTAAATTTTTTCTACCAGCTGGTGAGGCTGAAGGGGTGATGTCATACTGATATGCGGCGGTTCATCAGTAGTACTCTGTCAATGAAGTGTAAGCAAACACTACGGCTTGATGTGGTTTGTGATGCAGATGTTCTCTGCAGACTGTGTTCTAGGTCAATCTGTGTTCAGGGCGAGGGCTATTTTAGGGCAGGTGATTCTCTGTGTGGGTTGGGCTTTTTACAGCTGCCAATCACATCTGCTCTACTTTATGCTTAAACAACTGTCTCATTGTGCAGAACAACTCATTGTATTGGGTCTTCCTGTGACATTTTGCTTGAAAGGCTCCACAAAGTTCTTTTTATTTATTTATTTTGACATTTTTCCAAAAATTTCCATTTCTTTCTAACTCGATGTAACTCACCAGCTTTGATGCGGATGTTGGGGCTGCGGATCTTGCCGGCCTGGTTTTCGGCAGTGCAGAAGTAGTCATTGTCATGGATGTAGCTATTATAGGCAGAGGGCGAGAAGGGGTACAGTTGGAGGGTGCCATTGGCGTGCACATGGCGGATGTGGGGCACGTCGTAGATGTCGTCGCCAGTGGCCAGGTACCAGCGCAGTATGGCACTGGGGGTGCCCCCTGCAGGGCAGGGCAGGGACACCCCCACTGAGCTGGAGTAGGTTACCCTCTGCAGGGATGCGTTCACAAAGTACAGTCTGGGAGAGCCCACATCCTGACTGTGTACTGCAGGGAAAAGCAGACGAATCATCAGTTGTCAGGATGAAATTTTAAGGCCAACAATGGACACCTGTTGCTCTAAACAATGTTCACACACAATAGGTATGAGCTGATGGGAAATGGATTTCAACAGCACTGATTTACAGTTGCAGGCATCCCTGCAACGGATAAAAGTTGAAAAGGGTGGGGATGTCTTTCAGACGTGAAGCAAAATAATCATAACAAATGTATGTCAAATGTCCAGCCGCAAACATCAGTCATGTGATGCAGAAAGCCAGGGATTTGGTCAAAAGCCTACCACGGTTTAGGTGGTTCGGAGAGAGGAGGAGTCTGTTACCTCCATACAGTGTATGCACAAATACACAAAGGCAAACAGAGAGTGCTGGAGGGAGGGGACACACTGATAGGTTATGTGATTGGAATTTCTATGCCAGGCACAGAGATTTAAGTCTATTTAATCTCCTTACATATTTAACACACACACATGCACATGCACTCCCACAAACATACACACACAGGCATGTTATTCATAGACATAAACACACTCACTTCGAATGGGGCAAAAGAGAGTAAAAAGAGAAAAGTGGGGGTGGCATGAAATTTGGGGACATTATGAGAAAGATTAAAAAGAAGATGATGGGACAGATGTGGATTTGAACCCTTAATGGTTCCCATTTACAGTATGTCATTTCATACTCATCCACATGTTCTCCTCCTTAACCCTTTAACATCTTGGTCTACCGTTTGGTAGAAACACATTTTCAGTGACAATAAGGTTTGTTTTTTTTTACTAACTGTAAAAATAAACTTGCCAGAGATATGCAAACCCCAAACTTAATGTTTGTTCTAACACCATTGTCTAGTGTGTAGATCATTTCACTGTTGTAATGTTATTATTAAGTAAATTCTCAACCAAATGCAAAAAAATGCCATTTGTTCTGATTATTTTTGTCCAAAACAAACAGAAAAATTGCAAAGAAACACATTTCTTTTGCCTTTTTCTTGATGTAAAGGGTCAAAGATTTTTGTGGCCCATAAAAATATGCTGAAATATTTTGTTTCTATTAAATCTAAATTGTGCTAGATGTTTAAAAATACTTAAAGTTCTTCTTTGTGTATTTAATTCATTTTTACCCTGAATGGTCTGTAATAAATAAGATCAATGAAAATAAACATTTTAAAACAGTGATCAGATTAAATATCAGGGAATTTGAATGCAACTTTTACCAGCAGACTAAATTAAATCAGTGCTTTGAGGATAAAACAAACTGAAAGTTTTATCAGTTTTTTGCAAGAAGCTTCTTTTCTATTTTAAATTGAACACATTTGGTATCTATTTTGATAAGCTATGGCATGTCACAGGATCACATACTTGCATTTATTTATAGATTTTTTTACAGATGTATTACGTAACTGAGCTGATGAAACTATGTCCAATTCTCTGCAGGAAAGAAATGACAGAAAAGAACAAAGATCAATTCAAGCTCTACAACTCAAATGAATAGAAAAAAAGCTTATTTCCCCTTTTATTTCCACACTAAAATATTTACATGTGACTGAATAAAAGAAATAAAAGAGCTTAAAAATGACAGACGTTTAGTTACGTGAAATCTTGATCAGTGATCTCATAAAGATATGACTGACAGGCTACAACCATAAAATGCCTTTTCTGTTTGGAAAATAAAAACAGAAGAGCAGATAGTGCTTATATCCTGACAGCTAACTATCTAGTCAACTATTTGTTTAAGCTCCAAATACACAAAGAATAACCCAAATCAAGACACACGTGTCCTGAAATTCTGCTGCACAGACTGATTTTGATGTGTATCGCTGCAAATGGCAGGAAGGTAAGACAATGCAGCAAAAACATTGTACACAACATTGAGCAGCAGTTAATGGGTTTTTTAGTGTTTATAGATAATCCAGATCATTTTTATATGTTTTTGTTGTTATTTTTATCACAATATTCAAACAAAAAGAATGTAAATGGGAAAAACAACTCAGCTGTTAATGTTTTTCACAGCATAATAAACTAAATAACAGTAAAAAAAAAACAAGCTATTTTTTAACCACCAAAAATTGCACAAAAAGCCTGGCAGAGTAATTATCAACAGTGTCAATGTGCTGGCACTAAGCGCGGTGCAACAGATCGAAGAAAAAAGCAGCTATCTTATCCATCCTGGGGTTTAGTCAATAATGTCAGCTTCCTTTTAAAGAAGAGTCCCCCGGTCAGAGATTGATAAAGCTGGGCAACATGTTACAGATGGTATATGAAAATGTGTCTGGCAGTCCAGTGGTGGGCTGCAAAACCAGGTCAGACTCCCTCCCCTCTGCAGATTACTGATAATGGCCTCTGAGCATAAAGCCCATATTAAAGATTGCAATATCTATAATCTCCCAATGGGGGGACAGCACTAAAGTAGAGGAGTGAGGGGGTCACCCTGAGAGCTTTTTTATTTTGGGGGGGGGGAGGCAGCAGGAGGACCTTTCATACAGTAGATTATATGGCCTTGGGCAATGGGCACTGGGGGGCTGGGGAGCACTGGGACTGATGGAGCAGGAAGTGGAATAGAAAGGGGATCAAAGCAAACTCGGTGTGTTAAAATCAGACGAACCACACATGCATTCAGTTGTCTCACACACACACATGCATACACACAATAACATTCACACTAAAAAAGAAGCTCCCTGCATTCAGCCTTACTGGCAGGAAGTAAAGTGTGTTTCCATGGTGTCACTGGCACTTAATCTGCGTCTGGATCTTTGAAAAGATTTAATAACTTCATCTAACGACGGTGATCCACTGAACAAACAGAGTTCAGAAACTTTAAAAGCAGAGAAAGGATTTTTGTGGCCCCTTGAGTCTCCCAGTCAAAACAAACAAACAAATAAAAAAAAACCTGTTCTCTGATGATGTCAGGACGCAGTGTGGAATCATGGGATATGTTGTCCTCTAAACCAGTGCCCATAAAAATCCATCTAATATGACTCAGGCAGAAATCATAAGCATGTTTAAAATTAATGTATTAAAAGTTTAATCCATTAACCATAAATCCATAAAACATTTTCAGACATGCAGTCCTTTCCATTCATCTGATGGGAAATGAATTTGACAGCTTCATGCCAAATGAGCACCCCGATAGCTGTTAGGTAACCTTTTACCATTTCACGTCTCATCTGATGCCAGAAAATTACATCCGAAAAGTTAGAGACAAGAGACAGGCAATAGAAAAACATACTAAATGAACCAGAAGGTGTGATGTTCTCTGCAGCATATACCATAAAACCACGTTAGTCTGACTGAAATATGCAGTGGTGGTGAGGATGACCACATTATTGTTTTTTATTATCACTGTTATGAGCACAGTTTAAAAAGGACTTCCTTGTTACATCACCAGTAAACATAAATATGTACATTGTGATATTTTCAGCTCTTTCTGCTAAAGCCTGGTATGCTATATGTGATGCTAATACCAACTCCATTTTCAGTCTCATGTTTATGACAAGCACTACAACATGGTGTGCGTCACTGTGCTCAATATGTCTGAATCAAGCCACTGGGAACAAGTTTTCTTCAATCTTCATGAATAATATTTAATTTTTATGGTAGTAAAGTAGTGAGATCTGGTTAACTATGGATTCAGCTACAGTGACTGTGGCTAATTCAATCACAAGAATATTGATATAGTAATGAATTTATCAATGTGTCATCTGTCATTGTTGTGATATTATTGTATTAGTTGGCAAAATATAAGAGAATTTTAATAAGAGAATTTTAGGAATGAGTTCTTGAAAATATCAATGTGTTGAAGATTATTAAAATCTGCATCAGAGAAAATGATAAGTTGTAGGAAGGAGAAAGTTATGAGGCCACCAAAAGGATTTGCTCCATTGCATTGCCTCCACTCATTTATTTACACACTAGTAACATTTATAACAGTGTTAGCACACAAGACATGCATCTGTAGTCTATTCATTTACCATAACTTAACTAAAATAGTCATGATGTTTATCAAACTACAAAAAAACTTCTAAAACATTATTAGATTTAGGAATTAAAATAACATACAAGTCAGTTCTGATCCTTTCCGAAGGTGCCACTCATGAGCAAACACCCAGCAAGACTTGTACAAAATGGCAAAGTCAGACCTCGTGAAGCTCCAGCAGAAAAGTCTTGCAAAGTAGGAGACATAAGATAAGACCTTCTAAGGAAAATGGCCACCTTCCTGTTCTACTTCTTACAGAAAAATAAAAAAAGCCTTGTCTTTGATTCTTAGAATGAGATAAACAAAATGCAGAGATTTTCCCCTCTTTTTTGCATTCTCTACCAGCATTCATTGGTCGCCTAAAAAAGCAGGTTGCATTAACAGAAACCGTGCACATGTGACTGTGAGCTATTACCCACTGCAAAACTGGCTCAGTGCCGTTCATGCTGGACAAGCAGAGTTTCCACTCCATTTAAAACTAGCAGATCAAACATTTCTATCCACCTGTGCTGGTTAGTGTGGTGGCTTGTATGAAAACAAAGCAACAACTACAGGGTAGGCCTACCTGTACATCCCTAATTAATTCTAAAAGCTGTGTTCTAAAAAAACTTTCTAAAATGCCAAGGGCATTTTAGAAAGTTTGCTCACTAGTCATGAGCAGCTGTAAAGCCAAGATGACTGCATTTACTGAATTACAAGTTCAGTATAAAGTCAGTCCTAACAGAAGGTCTGATGACAGCTACACTTTTGCCATTTCAACTCAGTCAGTCAAGTTTTACATACATTTATTTGTTTAAATTAGTAAAGTAACAGCCTGAAATATTTTACTATTAACTGGAATCAGAGAAAGTGAAATTAAAAATTGTTACCAGCATGCAAACTTAGCACCAACCACAGGAGCAGGTGCAGTCACCTTCCTGAAATAATGCATGTCACATTCAAAGATTTGAATGGATTCATGGTAATAAATAAATTCCTTATGAATCTAAAATTGAATCTATCACCCCTTAAATAAAATCTACCGGAACAGAATTCATTAGTATTAAACCAACAAACTATAGCATTTACCTGTGTTGACAACATGCTGGTTCGTGACTCTACTTTTGTCGTTGAAATTGCAGAAAAACATTTTTTAAGTACTTTGATTTGATATTGATAAAAATGGGATGATTGGTTTTTCCAAATCAACTTTTATCTTCCACCATTTCAAAGATGCATCACTGATTTAATCCTAATAATAAAGGTAATTTGACCAACAACTGTAGTTAGACTGATGTATTTATCATCAGCAGTGTGCAGTGCATTTATAATTTTATTTCTAAGCAACATTGTTATGATTAAACAAACTTGACTGTGTTGTCCTGGTGACTGTGGACTATATATTCTTTATTTCTTTAGTATTTGAAGCTATACATATTTAAAAGTTGCTTTCCTTTTGACTTGCTGTTTCATTTTCAGCGATGTGACAAGCTTAGAATTAGTTTGTCACATTTCATCCTCATTTAAACAGACTGTTGATGGTTGCATGCTTATCAGCTCACGTGGTAACTAAAAAGAAAAAGGTTACATTAAACTGAATGACTGAGAGTGAATACTCATTTTTAATTAAAACTAGGGGTGGAACATTAATTATTTGTTTCTGCAGAAATACTAAAAAAATGTCACTGTCACATATAGTACCAACAATTTTCTCATGATACAGAAAATACTGAAAATCGTAAATTTAATTCAGAAAAGTGTCTTTCTTTAATAAATCATTACTTAAATTGCATTTACAATGGGAGAGATTGAGGTAAAACACATAAAACAAGCTTGAATTTATAGGAAGAGATTGTGCTGAGCTGCCATTAGTAATACTGCCTTTTTATGGCACTTACACACTGGCTTTACATCTGGTAACAGATGTTTGTCCATCAATTATATGGTCCAAGGTAACAGAATCAGCTCAGAGTAGAAATCTCCAACATCGGCAACTTTCATAATAAGACCATAAGTGTCCTTTAAAAATATAAATATACTCTAACCAGGGACTTGCAATTTCACAATCTAACACAGAAAGATACTACTTTCCATGACAGCAACGTTCTTTGTGATGTCCATGATTTTTTGGACCCTATAGCAACATGTCTTTTAAATCCCTGACCAATGAAGAACTGTACGTAAAAGTCTGTTTTTTTTATTTGGGGTCTTTATTTATTAGACAAAATGTATTAAAAATTACACCATTTTGGGGGATATTTAAAATATATAGGGGAAAATTCTGCTTCCTGGTATCAGATTGTGTTCAATAGTATTTTATGCAAACTTTTTACAATAATATGATCCCAAATGTATGTATTAAATATGGCTGGCTGGACTCTGTTGGGAAATAGAAAGTTGAGTGTCCTAATATCTAAACTGACAAAGCTGCGAGGTCTAAGCGTTGCTTCTGCTGCGGTTCACCTGCACCCAGGAGGCTTCATCAGCCTCGTTCAGACACAGCTCAGGAGAGAAAAGCAGTCTTTGCTGGAAGGTGTTCGAGTGCTGATGGTGCTGCTGGAGCTACAGCTTAGGCTGTCAGTCGCAGCCACTATTTTACACACCCTGCCAGGGAACTGTGCATGAATATGTATGTCAGAGAGGCAGAAGTCATAACCTATGCAAGGTTTCATCATGCATAATGCAACTGATCTACGCCTCTCCAGGATGTGATTTTGCACAAGCATGTACACACAGACACACTTGAGGTTCACAACTGTGTTGTGTTGAGGTGGTAAACAAACTCCATAACCCCTGCTGCACATTCCTAAATTCTAACAATTCAACGCGTCCCTGTACCCATCCACATAAAATACTGCATCCTCCCGGTGCCTTCGTCCTCTCACGTCCGTCCATCTTTTCATTTCCTGGTAACGATGGAATAATTTCCCCCGCAATTCATCTTTAATTTTATGAAATGTCGGTGGTAAAGGTCAAAAGTAGGAATCAGCTTGGCAGCCTGGCAGACAGATATGCACATCAGCCATGTAATCTGTCAGAAACATCTCCCTTAGCTCTTGCTATTTTGGAAACACCTTCATTTCCAACTGACTGTAGTTTTACTTTCACCCTATTCTCGCCATTCCCCCCCCATCACTCATCCTTCAGGTGTTTCTGGGACAGAAAGTTGTGTTGATACGATTGAGGGGAGAGGGGGGGGGGGACATGGAGATTGCATTAACGTATGGAAACATCAGCAGGGAGGGTGCTGGACGGAGACGCACTGGTAAAAGGGGTGTGAATTGAGTATCGTGAGAAGGTGGGGGGGACAAAGATAGGTGCAAGCTTATAGCGAATCCTCAGGGGTCTGGCATAAGTAGGTGGTTGAAGGGTGGAGAAGTAGGGGGGTAGGTTGTTGAGGTTAGATCTAATCAACTGAGGGCTATCATTGTTCCCACCCACTGTCTATCTGTACACCCTGTCCCCAACAATCTGCTCCCCAACATCACCAACCCCCCACGGACTCTGCTGTGTCAGTAAAAAAAAAAAAAAAAAAAGAAAGGAAAAAAAAAGTGTGCTACTTCAGAAGTCCCCTGGGACCTGCTCCCCCTCACATCAAAGAAGCCAGTTTCTCTCTTAATGTGAATATCAAATCTGCGGATCACAAGTCCCAGCACAGTCTGCATAAACTGCCCCTCCCCCAACCTTTAATTCTGCCTAGTGATGAGGGAAAGAGAGGGAGGGGAGTCACTGCGAGAGAAAGCGACGGAGGGAGGGAGAGAGAGAGATGGAGATAGAGGGAGATCCAACAAAAACAACTACTTGCTTCAGAGATTTGACAGATTTTGCTGAACACTCCCCCCTTCGGAAAATGTGCAGCTCCAGCATCCAATAAAATTCAGAGGTGGTCCGGCTCAATTTAGCATCACCGTGTTGTTACACAGAGTTTGTGCAGAAGAAGTTTGGCACATTTACTTTTCATGTGTTGTCTTGATGCAGGTTGTTTGTCTTTTTTCCACTGTCCTTTGTGCAGCTCAATGCATTTGGAATTTTAATAGATTTATGGGCGAATAGGAAAGCAGGAGTGCCTGCAAATGAGCTTTGATTTGCCAGTGGCTGGTTGGGAAGTGCAATTAGCCCCCATTTGGTGATGCCAGTCACACTTTATCCACAGTTTGGCTTAAAACTCACTGCCAGAATATAATCCTTAACAATTTATGAATGTCAAATAGTATTTTCTACTCTGAAATTGCTGCGTTATGAGAAGTAAAAGTGAAGAGAATTGGTCTAAATCCCATTTTTCACTTAAAAAAAAAGGTTTGGATTTATTTTTAAGATTTTATTTAGGGAAAACTGATTAACCTTTTACCTATTTTAAAAATATGCAAGAACTCTATGGGTGTTACACAAAAAATTAGGTGCCAGGATTGAGCTGGTGGGGAAAAATAAATGAGGCTCATGCCCCACCTGAGACATGATTGGCACTCCTGTGGACCATGCAGCTCTGTCATTGAGTGCTGCATAATGCTCAGATTGCAGCTTTAATTGTGCAGCCTTGCAAAGGAAGCAGAGGGAATTGGAGGAGGGTGAAAGGATTGCATATTTGTGTGTCCATCTCTGTGTGTGAGACTGCACAAATGTGTGACTGTATGTATAAGGAGGGGGAGTGGGGGCAGTGATACAAACAAGGAAAGTGATCACCTTTTCACACCTCTTATTTAACACCTGATATAAAAGTTAGAATTACATCATGACCACTTTACACTAAAAACAGATTTTTAAAAGCACATCTAATTGCAAATTTCTGTGCTCTTAAATCTAAGTTAATAAACAGACTATTTCACTTAGTTCAATTGATTAATAATTTATCCATAATTACAAACAAGTCTGAGTGAATTTATTTCAAATCTAGTTGAAGGAACGATTTTTTTTCTGGTCGCCACTCAGAAGTGACGGCAGGTTATAATAATGAAAATAAAATATGTTACTTAAAAGACAGGTATTTAAAAGAAAAGTCTTTTGACCTGCGTCGTGTAAAAACTTTTCTTTTGTCAATAAAATATATTTTAAAAGATTAAACACAACTTCCAATTTCGCTCCCTCAGAAAAATTCTTTAAAAGTGTCGCAACAACAAAACCAACAGGGGCGTCCCAGTCGCCTGCCCTCCTCCACGCGCTCGCGCTGGCACACGCACGCGTACGTTCGCGGGGTCCAGGTGCGCTATTAGTGAGGAACATGACCGGGCAAGTCTCTAATCTGCACCCCACGCCCCTGGAGTTTCTCATTTGGTGAAATAAATGTGCGCATATTAATATGACTCCACGGAACCCCGTGAGCCTCTGAAAGCCATCTTTCAGGCTGAATAAACGCAATAAATCATAACAACGGGCAAAACCAAGTAAATTAGGGGGAAAAAACACTATAAACAAACAGCACATATGTGACTCACTCAATTATATTCACACGATTTGTTTCTTTCAGATCAATTAATATCTAATAACATATGTTAATTTAAACCGACTTCACTGAAGGATTTGGCTTGTTTTAAAAATTACGCAATCATATAACCCAAAAATCTAAAAAAATAAATAAATCCATTTGCACCTATAGGCCTTCACCAATAAAATTAAATTTATGCAAACAAACGTGCTGAACAAAGGCCTATAAATACTCTGGGGTAGATGTGGGGCTGAATTTCTGTTATTTTCGATGCAGATTTGTTGGGGATTAATATGATGCTCTGTATTGCAGAAGATCAACTTTGCAATAGGGTCAGAGATTTGTTGCATGCCGAATAAGAATAACCAAATGAAATAATCCACACAAATGTGCTAATTTTTAAAAACATTTGCAGACCAAATTAAAAAAGAAAGGAATTAAATAAGGAGGAGGAAATTAGAATAGTCCAATTATGGCCTTTATGTGGGTGTAGACCTATTAAACTAATAAGGCCGTTGTAGAAATAAAGGGCCTTTTATTTACCATCTCATTTAAAATGGCATCAATTTGTCATCATACAGAAAAAGAATTCAACTTTAAATTGAATCCCCTGCTTCCCCCCAAAAAGAAAAAAGGAGAATCTTGACAGAAGCGAGCGATTTTTTCCCCTAATACAGCCCATCAGAACAGCTGCAATTAGCACAGCTTACATAATGAATCATAAAGATGTTAAAAAAAAAATCACAAGCATCGACCTAAAAACTTTAACAGTGTGACATTTTAAGTGGATTTGCCCCGAAATTGTATATCAGCTTTGTCTAATTGCAGGCCATTGCATGTTTTCATTTCTGCTTTACTCTGCCTCTGTTTGCACCTCATTCTCCCCATTCAGCCATTTTACATATTCATAACTGGAGTTGGTAATGCGAAAACAATCTGTGCTATCAGCACCATCAGAGGGCTCTGGGTCCGCTGCGTAAAAGCGCAAAACATCCCAATACATCACACACTTTGCACCTTTTCTTGCACAATTCTTTGACTTTCGTGAGCCACAGCAGGTTTCTACATTTTGGTTTAAAGAATCATTTTCTAGGATGTGCTCATCACTGGATTTTCGATCAGACATGAAGCGCAAGCCTCACATCGATCAAGGCCCCCAATTCATTAATAACAGTTTCCACTTTTACTTTTCACCCAACTTCAAAACACAAAAGTCTAACATTCAGGGTGCAGGCGTAAAATATTCACAGCTATGCTTTTTTAAAAATTATTATTATTATTTCCTTACCTTCTTGGAGAGAGTACAGCAGGAGTAAAGTTACAAGCCACATGCCATAAATAGCAGGTATATTTTTCAGGAATATTTGGCAATCCTGGTAAGTGTGAGACGCGTTTTTTTGGCCAGGCGGGTCTCCGTGCTGGACTGGCGACTGCGCTCCCCGGAGGTCTTTCCAGCCCTGCTGCCCCGCTAAGCATGGAGGGGAAACGAGAGGCGCCTCAGCCCCGCCCATGTCCCCTCCTCTCTTCCCAAGACTACCGTGCATGCAAATCCATTTCCCCCCTAAATCAAACGGCACGAAACGAGGGATGAGAGTAAATCCGAGGGTCAATTTCAGCTGAACCGCATGTTTTGGTCCAAATTTGTCCAAAGTGTCCTGCTGTGTGAAGCGGAGGCGCTGCGCAGACTCTTGGCACCTTGGAGAGCGCACCCACCTGTGCGCGCCGATGGCTGCGTTTCTTTGCGCAATATAGATAGAGAAAAGTCTTTTAGACTGACCTGGAGACTGTTTCGTGTTAATATATATTCCCCTGAGTTTGGGCTTTAATGTAAAGCCAGAGGAACGGCAGAGTAGAGGAGGGTACAACAGTTTTTCTTTGTCTTTCGGAGTCACGAGACGTGCATAGACATTTGTGCTCAGAAATGCACTGCAGAACGAGAGGAGGAGATAGTAGCAGGGTGTGGGTCATGACCAGTCCACAAAGCAGGTACAGAATGACAGTGTCGGTGAATCTTTATGATTGGAGATTTGAAGCCTCAAAGCAACTTTTTAGAGTGCCATGTTTCGCTTTTCACTCCGATCTCTGCTGCGCTCGATGAGAGCAGCTCCACTGCATAAAGATAAAGGATGGAGGGAGGCAAGTTGTAGGACACTCCCAAGTCATGGAATATTTAAAGTCACTGTGGATGCCTGTGGTGGATCTGAAAAGTGATCCTCAACTGCAACAGCTGCACAGCGAAAGCTTTCAAATATGGTTGATGAGAGGAAAAACATCAGGGGAAAATGTATGGAAATCATCGCTGGTTAATAAATTCTTATTAATAGATAGAAAAAAAATTCTCACACAAATGACACTTTCAGGAAGTTTGTAGTTTTATTTTTTTATTTTTTATTTTTGTCAGACAACAAACCTACATAAATAGCCTATATGATCAATCAGTAGATGTGTATTTTATTGATACAATTAAGAGACCATGATCCAAAATTATTTTATTACCTTCTATATGGATCATTTTTGTATTTAATTTATTTATCAGTCAAATATAATAAATGAAAGCCTTTCCATCCAATTGCACAGGTATGCAGACTCAATAAAAACTAACAGATTTCTGCACGTGGTAAAAGTGCGATTATGTCTACATACTCTCGAGGTCAGTCACTGAACTTCTCTCCATCTTTACATCTGCAGCTTCATCTGCGATCTGCTCTGACCGCAGCTTCTGTTTCCAAATGCACGTCTGCTGGCATCTGCTGGTCAAAGCAGAAACAGACAAACAGTAGGACTCCTTTTTATTCATTTAAGGATAAATAGTAAAATATGTTATGTGAAGGAACTGTTGGCATGCCGTGTGGCTGGACTCTAGTTATATGTGAAGAAGGGCTCAGCTTAACACACAGAATGCCAGAACACCATTAAAGAAGCAAGAATCTTGAATGTAGGTTGAAAAGAAAACACTAAAGTTGAGTGTGTCTGAAACACTCTCCCATGCTGCAGAGCATGCAGTGAGATTTACTGAACAGTTACAGCAAGCCAGAATGCTTTGTAGAGCATCTAACGTCTTGATTTTTCAGACAAAACCATAAAAATGGGATTCAATGAGCATCATGGCCTGATTTTAGCATCAGTCCAAAGTTGATACAACTGGTTGGAACAACTCTCTGTGAGTTGTAGAAAAATTATATTATAGTTCATAATTACATGTGTGGATCTCACAAGCCGAAGAGGAAAAAGCCTTATTATGCAGATGACAATCAATGCTCTGGAGCAAAGGCCAGCAGTTTGAACAGCAGGAGAAGGAACTCCTGTGAGAGGTCAGAGCTGCTCCAAAGAGCTCTATGATGGACAGATCTTTAAAACAGTTTCCTTATAATTTATCATAATTCAGAGATAAGAGTCCAATGTCTTCAAAGAGGAAATAGAGACAGGGGAGATGCTGCTGACTGAAAGCAAGCTGTGGATGAATAAGGATCTAAGAGAGACGACAGCAAACATCCATCTTCAGGGATTTGCTCCAAACTGTCCTTCTATTTACCAGATGCCTCCACAGCTCAGTGTAAAAAGAAATCATGATGAAGTCTCTTTTAAACCATCTGAGCAGTATTTCTGCACAGTAACTCCTCCAAGCCAAGCCTCACTTTCCTCAGATGATCACCACATGTTTACATCTGCCTGAAGTTGCTGCTAAAATGCTCACACACTGAACACACACATTTCTACCCTTTATCCTCCTCCCTTTAACATTATGTATTTTCCTGGTTATGGTTTTCTACGTGGATTATTTAAGTATAACTATAACATGGACCAAACAATATACTGCGGACATGACTTCAAGTAATCAATCATAAAGTTTCTATGAGAAAATTAAAAGATGTTTTTTGTGATTACCAAAATCAATGATGATAATTCCTTTTCCTAAAACAGTTTGTGGCTAAATAGTGACATCTAGCGGTTTACACTGGAAATTACAGCCTACTGAAACCATGTTCTGCTACACACAAAGCTTGTAGAAAAAGTTAAACCAGCGGAAATTTTTAAATGTAATACGTTTATTCACATCCCTGGACTGGTGACCAGTCCTGCCTCTCACCAGTAAGCTGGTGGAATTGGCTTCAGCTTCCTCGTGATCCTGAATTAAACAGTGTAAAAAATTAATGAATAAATGCTTATTTCATGTCAATATTGAGATTTTCAATTTGCCAGAATTCTATACTAATTAAAACATTTCCTCCAGCAGTGACCCCAGTTTACATAATGGGACTTTGATGGTTTGTTAACTAATTAAAAAGAAATAAAAGATTGACATCTCATGAAAACAATTAAGACCCAAATAATTATGTTATTACATCATTTACAAAGGTATTTATTTTTATATTTGCAACTTGGATTAAATAAATTTACATGTGAAAACATGTATTTAAATTACACGTGAGACCTCCAACCACTCATTATTTCCAACTATTCATAACATCATAGATCTAATCTATCTAGAAATTATATTGAAAAAAAAGGCATTTTTATTTCTTTTTGTTTCCAGCAGTGTCTCATCTGGACCAAGCAGTATAACATCCTCCCTTCTGTTCAAAGTAAGTGAATGCCTTTGCCCTAACTTAAGTAATGGGAGAAGCTAATGTAAGAATTTTATCATTTACATTTAATGAAATTCACACACTTTCAACATTTTTGCTGTAATTTTTTTTCACATGCCAACCTTTTCAGTGTCTTTTTATGATGCTAGTATGTTACAAAGGTTAAGATTACATTAAAAGTAACTGTCTTTTCCTCACACAGCGTAGCTAAATCCCTCTAATGCATGCAAGTTGGTACCCTTACAAAGTTGCTGTTGTGTAAACTGCAGGTTCCCTTTAACTGCAGTCCTGAAACAGCAGCCTTTAAAGTTATCTAAATCTACTCCACATTGCATTGTGGCACCCAGGTATGGATGACATTTAGTCCAAACATTCTTTGCTATCTTGCCTGCTCATACAAACATACCTGTGAGAAAAGAATCAGCTGACTCATCAGAAAAGCATCTGACTACCTTCTCCTGCAAGTCAGTCACATAAAGAACTAAACCCACTCTGCAGAAAAGAGTGTATCCAAAAACATCTAGTGTGTCATTTGATTAGCTTTGAATGAGGTTTTGAGTGCCAGGAAATTAAGCTTTAAATGTTTGAAGTACAAGTTCACTTAATTTCATTCTTCCTTTTGCTCAGTAGGAGGCAGCAATATTACTGTGCCTGTGCCACACACACAAACACACACACACATATATACACAAAAGCCAAGATAGATCTTATTCAAAACTTTATTGGATTGAATATTTGTGTAATAAAGAGATCAAGAGTTGATACAGATGTGTGAGAGGTTAAAAATGGGAACATCGTTGGGAGGCAAGCCAGGGTGTTGCAGCTTTGAAGTATATTTGTGTGCAAAGAGCAGCGACGGAGCAGAATTTGGTGACTCTAAAGGCTCTGGAGGGATCAAGTTCAGGGGCTCTAATTAAAATAATGCTCCACTCTAGATGTTCCACATTCAACCTGATTCAGATCATCACAACCCCTAGATCCTCGTTAGGATCCTC
>JBAMIG010000016.1:6044713-6061303 GCA_037177335.1 Kiunga ballochi | reverse complement strand
GATCCTCGTTAGGATCCTCATTAGGATCCTCGTCAGTATCTCGGGGTGATACTCTTGTATTGCATTACAGAGTTGTCACCATGATTCAGTGGTGCAGTTTGACAAGCTGTCAGAGGATTTTAGCTCCATGGGGATTTGCATAGAGTTGCTCACCATCATAAGGCCCATTCTGAAAACACATACACACAAACAGCATCTACACCTAAGGCTTTGTTGTTTTGCAAGTTAATTAAACTGGTTAGCTGGCAACTGAAAGAAATCAGCACTTTTTAATCCACACTGCTTCATGAAAAAACATTCCAGGGTGTACAGAGAAACCCAGTTCTCTATTAATTTATTATTACCACTAAATCTTTTATGTTGCTGCACTTTTTTTCTCCACTTTTCAGAAGTCACAACACAGATAAAACAAACTATTGCTTCAAAGGCGGGATTTTCTCCGTAAAGTTCAACACGTACATGACACATAGGACAAATGCATATTGCTCATACAGTTCTTTGCTGTTTGAGTACTTCCAATGTCTTAAATATGCTCATGAAATATCTATTCTGCTTGTCTGATGTTTTACACAAAATAAGGTCAAACCGATCCCTCACATGGATTCATGAGTGCGGTCAAGAGACATGATTAGATACCAAGGACAAACATTTAGCCCTTATCTCTTCAAAGACTGAGAAAATAAAAACATTCTCACTTGATACCACAGGATACAGATACCACAAATATTCTTTTACATTTTAAATATCTGTTCTGCACTTTACCACCACAATGTGACACTGAAACAGTCTTTGGCAATTGGTGCAGAATATTGAGACAAGATATATTACAACAATAATGGCTCCACATCACTGTTCACTGAGGTATTGCAAGGTGGACTTACTCTAGATTTATATGAAAGTGGACATACTTTACATATTTCCCAGCAGAAAAATAACATTTTGTTGCAGTCTAAAGGAAGGAAATACATCACCATCACACAGAGCATCACATTTCATCTGACCTCCACCTTTTCGTCTGGCTTTGTCTCACCACACTTTGATCATCGGTGTAAAAAATCATCACAGATTTGGATCACATGTACAGAAAAAACATACCAGTGATGAAAGATTAGAGGCACATCATCATCAGTGTTACACTGAGTTTAGGAGAACTATCGGATGTTCATTTTAAATTTGCATTCATATATTTTTGAGACAGAGGATTTCCATCAGAACTCACACAGCCATCGCCAAAACACTTTCTCGAGGTATTTCATTTTGAAGCTGGACATTGGGTTACTTGAATGTGCAAAAGATTGCTACTGTAAATACAACATAAAACTGTATTTCACAGATTTGCTGAGCTTGGTGTACATTCATCTATGGATGTGACGCTTGGTTGGATTCCTCCCTGTTTGGCACAGATTTTGGGCTACACTGAGAGCATCATCTACAGTAGTTTCTGATGGAGCAGAGTATATTTTTTAACCACCGCCTCCCTCTCGCCTCATCCTACTGAAGAGACCTGATCCCATACTTACTAAATCCATTTTAAGTTGATGATTTTGGTAGCCTGGCTTTGTTTTTTCTTCGTGTAAAGCAGCAAGTTAAAGAAAAACGTGTTATTAATGGTAAAATAATTGTGTTTTTCAATATTAAAAGGAAAAATGACATTTTCCACATAGATACAAAAGCTAAGCAAAGGATATATTTAGAGTTTAATCCAGGAATACAGTTCCCAAGGTCACCAACTAATGCTCTTCTTTAGCCAGGGTTAGCATGATGGAATTAGCATGGCATATAAGGGGTTTTTAAGTTATCCTCAGATGTGACACTACCAGTGTTAATATGTTAGAAGTTAGGTCCAAAAGCACATTTGTTTCAAGCATTATGTAAAAATAAATCCGGCCAATGTTGCACATGCTCATATTGCATTGGTTATTTGTCCTAAAAGCAGCAATATCTGAGGGTCATTTGTTTTTCCAAGGGAGGTTGGGGGATTGTCTATCATTTTTATCTAAAAAGCTGAGTTATGTAAATGTCGGCTGCATTTTAGAATGTGCTTTGTGATAAGTAGCTGACCTAGCTGACACGGGAGCATGGATACAGTCACAGGCACATGTGTTTTATATCAAGCAAGGAGAAAATACTGGATAAAGAGCTGGGCAGAACATTTGCCAGCTTTCTGTAGTTTTACTGCAAATAGAACCAAAAGAAAAATCCAGTCTCATGGCAAAATGTGAAATTACAATCTAAGTCTGCTGTTATCTTTTCATCAGAGTCCACACACGTGACATTTCATCATTTAATGTGTTTTATGCTGCAGAACACGGTTTGTTTGGAGCATCCCATTCAATAGGAAAAAGCTTCACATCTGGATGTAAGATGGGTGTAGCGTCAACCATCTGCCTGCTGGATAAGTAAAGTGTAAGCTCCAGCCTGACCATTAGTAACTATTATATGAAAGTTACATATAAAATAACCTTTTTCAAGTTATCATATAAAATAGTTGATAAGTTTTGGCAAACATCATGATCTGCATTAAATTTGACTCTGTGGTAGCTTATTGCATCATCAAAGGCTTTCAATTATCAGCTAATACCTCCTTAGACTCCTTATAAACGCATAAGACACACTATACACACTTGTTACATTTCCTTTTTAAATATATTTCTTGGAAAGTTGTGCCAGGTGGCATAAAACACATACTGATTTCCCCAGTATTCTGCTGTGTGACTATTTCACATGTAACCATGAGACTGTAAAGAATGATAGTTACCATTAATAGTGTTTGAATTTGATGTTTGTAAAAGTAGGATTCAGATCACCTTTAATTATGCTGCATTTTTTCTGTTTTAAGAGACTAAATTGTCAAGTTGTTTGTTTTTTCCTCATTTTTTGAATGACTCTGGCTGTAAAATAAGCAAATAATAAATTTAAAACAAAGTATTAGTGCTTAAAGTGCATTCAGTTGTCTATCTAGATGTATTTTAGCTGTTTTAGCAGCACTTTCATGCATCATGATCATGTAATAAAATGAGAACATCATTTGGTTCTGTTTAGGTTCTAATAAAAAGTGGATCATTGTATTTATACAATACTCTCTTTAAAGAAGCACTATGTAACGTTGGTAGATTTTATCCATGCAGCAATGAACAGCAGCTAATTTGGCTCTCTCCAGTGAATAAAAGTCAAACTGACTTTGGTTCTTGTCTCGTCTTTTGCTCTGTCCCACTCCCTCTTTCTTTCTGTCTTTTATCTTTAGATAATGCCCTCTTGCCTTTTTATTTTTGGCAACGCAGCCACAGCGTGCTTTCAAGATTGTCAGTGTTTTTATATCTTGTTGCTGCCATGTGACGTGGTGCATGAAGCCAATCTCAGGTGTAACGAGATGTTAAAGCCAGAACCAAACTTGTAAAATGAGAGCTCTTGTCCCTGGGACGTTGCTGGGCAACAAAGGCTTCAGTAATGTACAAAATAAAGGTCTCTGTGCCATTTTAATAATCAGTAAAACACATTTCATTAAAAAAAATATTCAGAAAATTACATAGTGCTTCTTTAAGGTTGCATTTCCTTCACTGCTTCAGAGTGAATGGTGACGTTTGTTCTTATGCGTTAGTCACCTTAATTCATATGTGCACAGCACCAGCCTTCATTTCAATAATTAAATTGTAATTCTTTTGTAAATGTTTAATTGCTATCAATGCTATCGAGCTCAATCATAGCTGTAGGAGACTTTTCCAACATGTCTCCTACAGATGCAATTGTCTCTTAAGATATTTAACTATATTTGTACAAATGGTGTGCCACAATTTATAAGGTTATCACTCAT
Source organism: Kiunga ballochi (assembly GCA_037177335.1). Classification (NCBI taxonomy): domain Eukaryota; kingdom Metazoa; phylum Chordata; class Actinopteri; order Atheriniformes; family Pseudomugilidae; genus Kiunga; species Kiunga ballochi. The sequence continues at coordinate 6,057,492 of JBAMIG010000016.1, read as the reverse complement.
CTGCTGAGTTTCCACTCAATATTTTGCATGTGTATATTTTCCCGGTTTAAAGTGAGACTGAACATAAAGAGTTGTGATGTGTGCAGATATATTTGCATATGCAGCTTTATGCAAAAAAGCTACCAGTGCTCGTGTTGCTCTACATGCACAGTTTCATTTCTTCTTTGGTGTTGGTTTTGAGTCAGCTTTGGATCCTGAGAGGCCATTTTCTGTGTTGTCGATCCCTGATGAAGATACAAGGCACTCCTTACTGCAGAAAAAAATGGTAGGAAGTGAAAAGGAAGCAGTGTTAGAACTGTTTAGAGCACAGCAGCTCAAAGGCACATGTAAACCTCGCTGCTTTAAAAAGTGTGTGTCGTGCCAGTGTGTGTCATGTCTCTGCAATGACACACACCCAAGAACCAACTCAGGAGTCTGATGAAACAATGTGAAACAGTTACAGTGATAGAAACATATTCAAGCACTTGTGAAAACTTACTTTTTCTCCTCAAGCTTGGCAAGAACAAAGAGTGTTAAGTTCTTGAGCAACATGAAGCCCATAAGCAGCGCGATGGCTCCACCAACAGCTGAGGCTATGATGATGGTCAGCGTGTTGTCCACCACCCTCACTGCAGATATTAGAAGAGGAGCAAAGAAACAGTGATGAAGAAAAGTTAATTACATCTAAAAAACCACATTTTTATGCAAAATCTGGTCATATAAAGATGTAATATGATTGTATGAGAGACCTTAACGTATAAAAAGAGCTCTAGTTTAATTTGATCTTAGTGTGAATGTTATGGAGGCATCTAGAAAATGATGAACTAGCTCTATTTTTGTGATTGGCCAATTTAGATCAAGGTTTCAGTTATAAGACAGAAACATTTCCTTATATCTGTAGTAATGAATGAAAAAAGGGAATGTTTATAACAGGCTTACCTCCATTTGAGTGGATACAAAGTACATGCTACTATAGAGAGGTATATCTTTTATACTTATTAGTATAATGGAAAGGAAACACAGACAGAACCTCACTTGCATTGGCACAAAATTTGAGCACTCACACTCATCCACCACGATGAGATTGAAGATGGCGCTGTGGTTCTTGTACTTCTCTTTTGGATTGCGTCCAAAACAAGTGTACTGGCCTCCATCCTCAAAGGTGATGTTCCACAGCAAGATGGAAATGTTGTTTTTAATGTTCTTCCCCACAAACTCCACTCGGTCTTTGAGTATTTTTACATCTGGCTCTACGTCCTCTGTCGGTATCACTGAGTCACACACCTGATGGGATCAGCAAGCTGTCACTCCTCCATACAGCTGAGTGGAAATCTTTCACACACGTACTTCATTACCTTCTGCATGGTTCCATTGTCATTGAACTGCCAGCTGAAGTAGAGGTTTTTGATTCCAATGCAGCTGGAGTATGTGCAAGGCAACAAGACTGTGCTGCCATTAACTGCTTCCAGGAAGGGAATTTTCCCCACAGACATCTCCAGGGCCTGAGAAGACCATGCACCTGAGGTGGTGGAGCAACATTTCAGACAAAACAACTCCCTTGAAATGGACCATTTTGCATTGCAGCACTGTTAAACAAGCATGTAGCCAAGGGGTCAGTACCTGGGGAAACTTGCAGGAGTCAACAAAACATAGAGACATGAAACAGTGTAACGGCTATCCTCGTCCAAATAGCATCAAATGCAGTAAGAAGTATATAACTTACACATGAGATTTTATGTAACAGTATACACATATATTCCTCTTTTAAATTATTATCATAATAACACATAAGCCTCCACTTGTGTAGATTATCTACCAACACAGAGTAGAACTGTATTGACCTCCATCACACACTGTTCACCCTTTTCTCCTCAGCTCAGAGCTTCAGGAGTCTGACAGGAAGAACATCCAGACTCAGGAACTCTTTCTCTCTCTCTCTGCCATCATAACAGTTAACAGGAAACTGCAGCAGCTATGCTGACTATATACAGTATCTAAATCTCATCACATTTACCATGTGACTTACCTCAGGCAGTTTTGGACACGCTGTATGCATGCATGTACATCTACTTCTCACAGTTTGCAAAATGTGTATGTGTATATTTGTGCATTTAAGTCTGTTTTTTTGTTGTTTTTTTGGTTCTCAGACAGAATCAAATCCATGAAATATTGAACAAACTGAAAATAAATAAAAGGTACTGCAATTAATAATTAATAATTATAACTATGATTAATAATTAATTTACCAGCATTGTAAAATAATAAAATATGGTATGAACTTGCCTAACACGTTTTTATTTATTTAATGTTAAAAATACAAATGGATATTATCGGAGAGTAAATCTGGCAAGACAAACCTTTATTTTACCAGTTAAGAAATTCTGCAATAAGATGCGCTTTCTTTACAAGAAATCACTTTATGGCCACTTTTATGTGCACATACTCAGTCATCTAATCAAATGTTGACCCTATATTTCATATATAAATGGTCAATTATATGCTAAACATCCCTCAACTGTTGCACACAGTGCATATATTATTTAGTATTTAATTGTTATTTATATTTGGATGACTATTTAGAGCTTTTAGACAAATGTTATCACATTTCAGAAATCATTTAATCACCTGATTAAATGAAAATCCAACAACATATATACTTTACAGTCATACTATTATTGGCTTGTGACAGTTCAGTCTCAGAAACATAACACTGAGATGTCCTTGCTTTGACATTATTGTCAGTAAGATGATGCAGTCTACTTCTGCTCCCTGTGAAAACTGTAACTCAATACTGTGAAGGTTTAGGGGCCGACAGCATAGGGATGTAGCAGTGATTACATTTAGCCTTTTACTTCTATAAAATGCTTTAGCACACTAATTTGGCCCAATGTGTTCAGTCCAAGATAACAAAAAGCTAAAGTATATCACTTCAGTATTGTTCAAGGACAGACAACAGGTTTGAACCTGAAGGTGAACAGTGCTTGCAGGAGTGGCTGTAACACAATGTTCTTTCTAACATTCATGTGATTCTGCCGTCTGTTTTGGCCACACTGAGCTACACTCACAGCGTGGCCAAGGTCAACATCATGCAAGCGCTGCAGCATTCAGGAAGGATACTGCTTAGACTAGTGGAGAAGGCAATAAGCACATGAAGGAGAGTGCTCTAAAAGTGAGAATATTATTGATTTGTGTCATTTTAATATTGCTATCTTGAAAAATCCTTCCCTGAACTGCTCCGACGTTGCACTGTGAGTTTGCAAATATATTAATTGCAGCATCACTCTAATGCATGATTCATTCAGTTTCTTACCTTTATGTGTATCTATCCTCACTTTTTTTTTTGCAATATTTGATAAATTTTTCTTCTTGCTCCTTGAGTTTCTGTACACCATTAACATATCTGTTGCCCATTAGAGCTTCCAGCTGCTATTGAAATGGTTCCTGAAGCTGCTGACAAGCCAAGAAATAAGATAACACCTGCATGTGTTTTCTAACACCACTCTGACGCCGGCTCTACACTCCTTCCTCCTGCTCTTTCTTCTTTTTTCTATTTGTGAGTCTTGATGGTTGGGATGAAAGCAGAACAGTGGTGCTCCAGTTTTTAACCTATATATGTGGAATATTTAAGTTTATATTTTTTTCATTTCCTAATTAAATCACCAATCAATGCAATATATTTAGAACAATATACAAAATCCCAACTGTTTTTTCTCAGGTGTATTTTCATCAAATCATCACAGGATGATATCATCTTTATTGTTTTCAACTCTCACTTCACTTAAATAAACTGCTTAGTCAAATCATGTGACTCCTCATCTTCCTGTTTTAAGTCTTATTAACTCAAACTGAACAATGTTTGTAGCAGGACTTATGCAGCATATAATAAAGTAGCTTTACATCCACCAGAAGGACATTACACAACACACAACTAAAATAAACAATGACGTTACGTTTTACATGCAGTTGCATCTTTATTCCGGCTGCCTGAGCACCTGCACCTGCTATTTACGCTTACTGTGCAGTTTTTGTTTCAGACAGACAGATCATTTATTGTTCATACTAAATAAAGTCTTCACCTGTCTTCCCTCGCAAATGTCAGATGGAATAAGTCTTACTTGGCAACACTGTGCCATTATGTGGTCATAGCTGCAGCTTGTGGCTCCTGCAAAGCATTTCACACTAAAACTCAATCTCAAATCAGGTACTCACAACTAATTTTCCCAAATATTTATATGATTTCAGGACCCCACAAACAGGCTTTGGTAAAAAATACTTCACTTCCAGGAGCTGCTTCAGTGACCACGTTGTGCATCAATATAAATAGCAACATAATCACCTAATCATTCAGTTTTCCTATAAACTAATATTTTGTTTTATTCGAGTTATGCTCTACAGCCATATGTTGGTTTAGAGAATCCTTAAAGATCAATAATATAAAAAGACTTTCTTTAAAAGGAATAAAAACTTACGCTCATATGTTAGCAGAGTTTATATTCACACCATTTTACCACCACACTCTTCCTCAGATATTCACTGACATCAAAGCAAATTTTCCTGCAACATCAATGTCACATCCAAATACTTGCTCTTCTGCTGTCTATACAAATGCTTATGACAACAATCAATTACAATAAAGATAATTTTCTGGACATTCCTCTCATTGACTCAGTCTTTCTGTGATTGCTGATAAGCATTTGGACCAGCGCAATATGCTTAGCGGCTGAGCCTAGAGTGCACAATGCAGCTTTTCCATCAGGGTAATATAATTCAGTCTCTTGGCACTGACATAAGAGGTACTAATCAAAAACACTATGGCTCAAAGTCAACATCTAATCATTGTTATATTTACAAGAAAAATCACAGACTAACTTAAAACTCCTTCTCATTTCAGTGAAACCTAAACACTTACATCCAGATTCATATCAAGGCAAAACCAAGAAAAATAACTTGTCCCAGTTGCATTTCTTAGACAAGTAGTCCTTTGGCCCAGGAAAATCTCTCTAGAAGGGTAGAATGAGGACACATTGAGTAGATGTACTTACAGCTAAAACTAACTACTTACAGGTATGATGAAAGTCTGGGATCAATAAAAAGTCTTGTTGCTGCGTCACAGTCTTGTTTAACAACAGAAATACATTCTTTTGGGAGAAAAAACTATATCTACAGGACACTGCAAATCCAACAAAGAAAGGACACAAAAAATTAATAAACTTTACCAAGCAGCAAAGAGAAGACCAAGCTGAAGGCTGCTTGTGGAGGTCCCAGCTTCAGGGGTTCAACCCCAGTCCATCTGACCTCCATGGCCCCAAAACACACGGTGCTGCAGGATCTAGTTCACACTTGTGAATCAATCTAGTGGAATATCCGTTAGCACACCTCAGCCTGTCTGATATGCTGAGTAATATTCTAGGGTTGGTGTCTTGGTTTGCGGATCACAAGTGAAAGACCTGCAACGGGAGCCGTATCAAATCTGCGTGAGAGCTCGAGTGCTGCTGTGGATGAGGCTGTAGGTTAGACAGAGGGCAGAGGAGGAAAGGGAAAAGAAAGAGGCACAGCCAAGAGAGGAAAACTAATCAATTTCATTGAAGCTTTAAAAACACAAACACTTCAATCAAAAGTTTGAGTTGCTCTATGTCTCTGCATAAAACTATACCTAAATATAAAAGTGAGCCATTTCACTAAAGGAAACAATGATTTGATAGTGAGTACAAGTCTAATGTTATCCTGCCTACCTGCTCCTGAAGCTGGTGCACAGTGAGGGGCCGGCCCGGCTGCCCGCACAGCTGAGTCAGTGTGAACAGGACACACAGGAAGAGGGGCAAATGCTCACTGCGCACAGTCAGGGTTCACTCAAGGAGAATCTGCCAGCAAGCACTTTCACTGCAGACACAGCCACATTGCAGCACCAGCCAGTATGAGACACATTTAGAAAGAAGAAAGGTGGAGACAAGCAGAAAGACCCAAACAGGCAAACACACATAAAGAAGCTGGTGCTCTCATACCTCCACAGCAGATCCCCGAAGAGGTGAATCTTTTCCCTTCAGCTGTCTCTCAACTTTTCCTCATCCTCTCTGTTGGCTACCGGCCACCTTTCTCTCTCCTCATCTCCTCATTTCCCCTCCCTCACCTGCCTCCTCATCCCTTCTCTCCTCCAACGAGCCACAGTCACTCCTCCTCTGTGCCTCACCCTCCTCCTGCTCCCCATCTCCTGACAGGGGGCGTGTATGCAGACTCAGGCACTTTTGTCCGAGTGTTCATGAAGATTGGAGAAAAGTTCTGCAGTGCAGGTTGAAAGGGAGGGTGTATAATTCAGCTCCAGGGCCTCAGCCAAGAAACGCATCCCATATCGAAATGCTTCATTCATAAAAAACAGAGGCATTTCCACTGATAACGTCACCTTTCTCAGCATCAGTCATAGCAGAAGAGACAACTAATAATCTGATTTCCAGTGTAATGATTTAAAATACTACTTGTTTTGTTGTAATATATCATTGTAACCTTTTTGAAAACCTTTTATTTTTTTCTGTGGGTTTTTTGAGCCGGTTTTGTGCAGGATTTATGTTGTTTATTCCTCCTTTAGGGTCTCACACAGATTCATTTTCCTCTAATATATAAATATTTCTGATTAACAAACAGTTGCATGTTGTATAGATGTGCTTCATGATATAGGTGAATGCTATCAATATATGGGAAAAGATATTTCAGTGTATAAAGGTCCACAACAGCTGAGTAATGTCTTATGTCTGCAATATTTACTGCAGGACATAATGGAAAAGGTGCTTATCATAGAATTCCCTGATTGGATTAGTCAATTTCAGACAGACAGACACCGGATTCAGACTGTAGGCTTGTCAAGCCCTTCAGTTACTGCAAAGATAATCTGTCTAAGAATGGAGGTGAACAATTAAAAGAAGCAAAAGAAAGAGGCGAGGAGACACAGGAGCAGATACACATGGATGCTACACACTGAACTTCCTACCTTTTTTCAGTGCTGGTATTCCTTTAATGGTATGAAAATGCTTGCAAATTAAGCATATATCTGCAAACTCATTAGGTACAAAGAACATGGTGGGTTTCTATTCTACTGAAAATGGTTTCATGAAATATTAAATATCCGTACAGAAAATCCCAAGATTTATTTTAGAATTAACAGCATTTCCTGTGTCCATGTGTCATTTTTATCTTAACATTTCTAGTTTAAGTTTAAACTTGCTAAGTTTAGATATTGATTATGAAACCATTCATTTTAACACACAGGTGAATGCTGCTCGACACAAAACAATTAACTAGCAAAACAATCAGTTCAGTGTTTAATGCTGTGTTTCAGTAAAGCAATTTGACTACTTTTGCACTCACACCACCTCAAACAAAGCCTCTATAATGCATACAGCTTGAACTGGAGGTATGCTAATGGTTTGTTTGGCTTGAAAGGAAGTCTTGAGTGCAGGAGGAGTTTGATGATGTTGCATGTAGGATGAGTTCTCATTAACCTTGCAGTGTTCCCAATCCTAACAAAGCATTACAGACAGGCATTTTGGATCATGATGGCGCTAGTTGAGCTGTTCTAGTTGATGCCAGTGCAGCATGTGTGGTGTTTAGGGACAGGGATCCTTGATTGGCACGGCGGTGTGCTCGATCCCCTTTAGCCGGATGGAGTGTGTTTGATCTAAAAAAGATTCACATTTTCATATTTAGTCACATAATATCAGAAAATTGGGGGGCAGTGGTTGGTTGACAACATTTGTCCACTGACGGTGGTGTGTTCCTTGGCCAATAGATACATGAAGAGGACATACTGTCAGTTTTTTTTTTTATTTTGAAGGTCCCATATAGGACTGAATTCACTTCCTGAAGCTTTTCTATCAGTCAACACAGCCCTGTGTAAAAGGCCCAAAAAAATGAGAAAAGTCTGTCATTTCTATCAGTTGCTTGCTCTACTTTTTTTGAGCAAATTGGGTGTGCCAATGAGTAGGTCTAAAATCTTTATGTCACCGCGAAAGGAAGTAAGCCCTCCTCACACAGGAGGGCTTACTACCACTGACTCATTCCTCCAACTACCTGAGCCTGCCCTTTAAATCCAAGCAGGTGCAATCAAAACCCACATCCTCTCCCTGAGAAGAGCGTGAAAGAGCTCTGCTCATGGGCATTTAAAGGTTCAGACACAAACTTCTCAGTGGAGCTCACTAAAGTGACTTTTGAAATGACTCTAATTAAAGCTAAATTTGGGGTAATACACTTTCAAAACAATGTTGGACCTCTGATACTTATATAAAGATCTTCAGATAGAATACACTTATCAAAATGGCTAAATCGTTGACTAACATTGTCAGTCATAGTGCTGTCCATATCAGCAGATATGAGGTAGTTATGAATCGCCACCTCAGTAATGGCTGCACCACAAAATGGCACAACACACAAAACAGTCGCTACTATAACACAATATTTAGTTTATGGTTCATGAAGATAGTTGGACTAAGTTCAGGTAGGTGTTCAGACTCAACACTTTTATACAGGTGTAGTTCCAGGTATATATATGTATGTGTGTGTGTTTTATTTTCATTATGTACACAGGACATTTGCAGTTCCGTGTAAAGAAACAGGAATAAAAATCCCAGCATGTCCTCCAATGAAAATTACCACGTTAAATATGATCCATAACAGCATCCAGCAAAGTACCACCCTGTTTATATCAGCACTTCCTCTGAAGCAGAAGTCATTCTTATGTCATTTGTTAAGGAGGGACTAAAGTACACTATTTACAACATGCCCTTCATCCTCCTGGATGTTATTTTTATGCTTTTCATTTAGGTATTTCTGCTGCACTCACAACCATTATAGCAACCACTATATTCTAAGATAATTATCATCATAAGTTGCATCTTTCTACATGAACAGAGATGCTCGTGGGACATTTTGAGAAGTGCAAAATTACAGACCTGGTACCCCGAACCCATGCTTCCCAGGTAAGTGAATTTCCAAATTCAGGTTGTCTCTACCTCAAAACTATGAGTTTAATAATCTGGAGATGTTCAAATGTGAGAAATTTGTGTAGCAGGGGGCACATATTACAAAAGTGTAGACTCTTTTGTGTCATAGAGAGCAGCGAGTCGGGGCAGAAGACAGGGCTGCTGATTTTCTGGTTCAGTTTGTTTTTCCTTTGTCTCGAAACACAAGCAATGAGAATGACTGGGAAAATAAGATTGTTTATACAATAAGTTTTCCTCTAATGGTTGCCAGATCTGTCAGACAACAGATTATAAAGGTAAGACATTTGTGAGGGACTCATAGCACAACCACTGCTTTAAAAACCGAACGTTGATGTCACGAAACAGGAAGATACATAAAATTCAAATGATCCAGTTTGACTAGTTTACACTTTGTTACAATGACAACTATTTCCAACAGAATGACCGTTTCTACCAAACATTAATTTACATAAAATATACATTAGATGCAACTTACATTTAATATCTTTTGTAAGCTGAATATCGTGGTCGCAGGAGCTGATGTGTAAAAAGGTGCAAAATCAGGTAAGAGTAGATGTCTGAAGACATCTGCATGCCTACAATAAAATACATTGTTTTATAAATTATTATTAAGTCGTGAGCTTAATTGTAACTTATCTTTCTCTAGTATATACCAGTTCAAGCTGCATCATTTTACTCATTTGACATTGTTATATTAAAGCAAAGCCCTTTTTTTAAAACATAAATCTGATTCTATTATATAAATATAAAAATCTAATAAAATGATGGATTACAGAAATAAGTCAACAGTCTTTTGACCAGGACTTCTGTTCATGTTCAGGGCTTCAAAGTAAGAGTACTTATAGAGGTGGGCAGTTTAATGGGTGTGGAGTCAACACAGAGAGAGAGAAATAATATGGCTGAGCTGCAGGCTCACCACTCCTCTACAGGCCCCTCCACTGGAGTATCAATGCAGCAGCAGTGGGAACTCTTCCAGAACTGCAATAAGTAAAAAAAAAAAAACACACACACACACACGCACGCACACACAGACAACAGCCAGCAGCAGCATACTGCTGCAGGAACACAGGCTGCTGCTTCATAGAGAACATTTCTATTTGCATTGACAGAAATATAATCAGATAGGAAATACTGTATAGATTATGTATTCATGTGTTTCACACAATAAGTCATTCATGCCATAAATTTAATCTTCAGCTTTTAAAATCACATCGGCATCTCTGGATTTACTGCAGCAGGATGGGTGCAGCACCCAGCGACATCCGAGAACACACATCTCAGCTGGTACTGTACACTAATAACTTAAAGTGATACAACCACATATAAACGTTTAGTTACAGTCTATTAAAATGTTTTAATGCCTTCAGATGTTAATTTTTTCTAAATGAAATTTGATTTTTCATTACGGTCACATTATCACAAGGACACAATAACGTCCCAAAATGCATCATTTAGCAACAACTTTCTTCTACGAGTTTTGTTAAAAACAAAATGTTGTGGTTTTGAAAAGGAGTGGGAATAAAAACACAAATCTCACATCTTTCATAGAAAAATCCTCATGGACACCACTTAATCTGTAAAAACAAACAAAAACAAATAAGAATAAACAGCAAACCATGTTTTCTGTCCATAAAAAGTAACATTTAAAGTGCAAACTAAGCAAAACACTTAACCTGGGAGATATTCGTTCAAAATAAAATATTGTGTTTCCAAATAAGTTCCCACATGTCCCCAAGTTAGTTTCTCTATCCTGCCTCGGTGTATGTCGCAATAACTTCTACTTGTATTCACCTTTTACTAGGACTAATCAAACACATGCACTGTTTGAATTAGCCTGAGTTATTCCATTGAAGGAAGATGAAAATTAATAACCATGATAAACCAGTTTTTATGCTTCAGACATAACTGTTGTGGAGTTAAGCAGATTTATGGCTGCTGTTCTCTAAAGACCTTGTAAGATTTAAGTGTAAGAGTTTAGTCAGTAACATCAGTGACAGAACTGTAGTAAAATTTCAGGTTTGCACTCATTTCATAACAAGGGTGTCACATTAAACCTAAGAACTATCCAAATTAAGTTATATGCATGCTGTAAAGCTAGTTACCAGAAACATGTTTATGTCTGACGTGTACAGGTGTGGCTAATGGGTGCAGATGTGACATGTTAATCTGTTCATGTCAAGAGCCGTTCTTACCCTCTGAAACATTTCTGTATACTTTCATTCGTTTTCAAATCCACCCATCCATCTATCTTCTGTATCACTTATTCCAGTTCCAGGCCGCAATGGAGCTGGAGCCTATCCCAGTAAATCTGCCTTGGCCAGATCTTCAGTTTACTATTTTTATATTTATAATAACAACAATCATTTATGATTTTTTTAAAAAGTATTTCTTTATTTCAAAACTAGTAAAAATGCACAAAAAAGTGTTTTTTGGAAGCCAAATTAAACAAGATTTGACTTTTTTTTTTAAATGCATAAAGAAAATCCATTTAAATAGATGACTTCCAGAACACTATTATGGGAAATAAATATTTCAACATTTGAGTGGAAATTGAGTAAAAGAAGCGCAGTTCTTCTCTCGTGCAATACAACAAGAAACACTTGTGCTCATCAGCCAGCATTAATAAAACCAAACATTTACAATTTTTACACATTAAAAAAAGTCTCTTTCCACATGTTTGGGAGTACGGCTTTATGTTATCCAGAGATATAAGGTAGATTTGAAATAGTCTGGGTTGGATTTTTATAGGAGGGAAAAGAGACAGAAAGAAGTGAACTTTCCAGATGAACTCTGCTTTTTGCTCCGGATAAACTGTATGTCTGTCTAATCATCATCCTCAAGATCATTGTCATTGTCGTCGTTGTCATCCTCATCACCAAGGCAACCGTCATCCTCATCACCTCCACCACTGCTCGACTATGACTCTTCATCATCTGAACTAACAGCTTCTACTGTCTTCGGCATATACATGAGATGAACCGCCTCTGGAGGTGAACTGGTACAGACGCCATAAGACACATTCAGTTCCAGATAAACACAAACAGTGAGATGGATTACTTGTGGACATGTGCACATGAACATCAGAGATTTAACAAAGAGTTAATGTCAGTTTATATCAGCAAACACCTGCTGCTAAAATACCAGCTCAGGGAAATATCCAGAACAAATCATCAATGTGCCGTGTTCTTCTGGACAACAAAACAACATTTCTCCACTTAAAACAGTTCAATGGTTTCTTGGTTTAAAACCCCATCACCTGTATTCAAACACCAGGTTATATTGTGAAACATCAGCTGCTATTAGAACAGCTGCTGCTCACAAAAAAAGCTTTTGCCCAGAAAAAGTTGCTTTCCTCTCCTATCGAGTTTAAATTTTACTCCACTGAAATAAAGAGCAAGAATAGATAAAAATTATTCACTGCAGCAGCATCATGTACAACTGATAATTATGTATAAAGAACATTAAGGTTTTTTCAAATGATGACACTATGCACAGCAATGAAGCTTTGACATAAAAAATTGAAATCATAAACTAATTTTAAAAGTAAACATATATAGAAGGATGCAAAAAGAGCCTGAACTTTGCAGCTAGCTCTGCTGCTGTGAAATAATGGTGATGCTCCAAGCCCCAACTGGAGAATTATATATATATATATATATATATAAAACCTTCCTATCATCCATCTTTACATCTTCCAGTCAACTGTTTAAAGGAATTCTTTTTTAATAATTCACTAGATGTTTTTGCAGGCAGATATAGCAGTGTGTATATTTTGCATAGAAAGAAATTGGAATGACAGCATCTAACATTGTT
>JBAMIG010000016.1:5987291-6008456 GCA_037177335.1 Kiunga ballochi | reverse complement strand
TCTATCTATCTATCTATCTATCTATCTATCTATCTATCTATCTATCTATCTATCTATCTATCTATCTATCTATCTTAACAAAGTACAAACAATGAATGTAAACAAGACATATGTTATTAAAAATAATAATGACTAGATTCCCATTATGATCATGGGACAGAGCCATTGCATGCTGCGTGCCTTTTTAAATTCTAATAATGCATTTGCACCATTCATTGTTCGAGACATTCCTTTAGCTTTCATATCTCTATAATGGTTCTGATGGCTTAGAGCCATCATAAGATGAAATGCTAACATGACTGCATACTGTCAGAAGTGGGTCTACATACTGAGTTAATAATAAGCTACAACTGCTGCAAATGTTTTAGAAAATATTTTAGAATCTGGTATGAATTCTCCACAATATGCCATTTTATGATATGGATAAATATCAGGACAACTGATTTTTTTCTTCAAAGAAGGGATGAAGCCACCTGCATGCAGCATAACAAAATGTGTCCAGTGACACCTTTTTATCAAAGAATGTGCAGCAGGTGGACTAATGGCAAAATATGTGGATGAACAAAGTGTTGTAGATTAAGACTGCAGGTGGTCCAGTTGTGCCTGATCCATTAGGACTAAATATTAGTTGGACACAGAGGGGAACATCAGTATAAATTACTGTCAGCTGTAAGGAAGCCTTTGAATCTGTGCCAAGTGAACACTGTATGCTGTCCAGCTCTTCTAAAAGCTTGTAGGCAGTGCGTTTGTACAGTTTAACCTCCAATGCAAGGAGGTTGCACTGTCCTGCCTAATGAAACAAATGTTTACAATGCAGTGTTTCTTAGCATTACAGAGTGCACTTTAGTTCAATCTTAGTGGTGTTACCCTCACCGCTGATATTCACACTCCTGACCTCTAAATGTCCATATAAATCTCATGCTCTCTCTCTCTCTTACCAGCCAGTTGTGCAGAAAATAATCATCTACCCTGCAGTAATTACTTGGTTACATTCATAATTAGATGACGCTTTCCTTCCTGTAGATGTTATTAACCCCGTAAGTTTGTAATGTTTTTAATGTTCACTGTGTTTCATGGCTGCTGTAGCAAACATCTGTGTTCTAACTTACAAAATTCACCGCATCCAGATGAGAAATGCCTGTTACATGTTTGCTATTGTAATTACAAGCTCTGTATTGATCCACATGGTAGAAATGCTAACTGGGGATGAAAGTGGAAGGAGAAACTATAAAGTAAAGCAACTCTGTATCTGCAACCCAGTTTACAGTAAATGCATAAAATATAAAGCAAAGTCTGTGCAGTGTTTATTAGATTCAGTTCTGCGCTGCTTTACAATATGCCTTTGTTCCTAATCCAGCCTGACACAGGCACAAATCAAATATAAAAAGAAGTGCATCAGCATTTGTTAGAATGTTCTGCTGCTTTATGGACATAATATGACTACTGTTTGCTACATCTGAAACGATTCAAATGAAACAGCCTAAACAATGATCTTGTACTTGTATAATGCTTTTTCTACACATCTGTACACACAAAGCATTTTTACACTATTCAGCCATTCAACCATGCGCTCACACACACTGGTGACGCAGCAATGGGAGCAACTGGGGGTTTGGTGCCTTGCTAAAGGAACCTTCGACATGTGGACTGCCAGAGCCAGGATCTGACTAACTCGCTGGTTAATGACTTGCTCTACTACATGCACCACAGCTGCCAATAAAATAGTGTATTATTGTTTTAAAAGCAGCAATTATATCAATTAGATATAACTAAACACTATCAAATGACTCAGAGACTTTCACGTAATTAATCTTTAAAAGTACCAGACGGTTAATTAAAGTCAGCCAGTAAACAGTATCAGTCCATAATACCTTCATTTGTAGCTGAAATGCACTGAAGATGCAATAAGCTCTAAACTATTTTATGTTTTTTTATATCAAATTCACTGATAGTTCCAATGCTGGTGGCTAAACTAAACAGACTAGACCAAATAAACCATTTTAGAGTTTGAGGTTTGAGTTATAAATCCTAACTTTTGTTCCAGTTAATCCATTGAGAACATTCATGACTGGGATGAAAGGTGCGATTCTGAATATTTTAATTGAGCTAAGTATAAATATTGTATGCTCTATTTATGTCATATTTCAAGGATTATCAAGAGGCGAAGGGGCAAGAGAGATGTAAACGCAGGAAGAACGAAGACGGGAAAAGAAAAACAACAAAGCAGGGGAACTGTCGGGAGTTCCTGTCAGCCAGCCAGAAAATCCTGATGAGAGAGAGAACAGATAATCTGAATCAGAGACGATTAGGACAAGAAAAAAAAAAGCAAAGAGCGGATTTTTAGGAAGAAAATCTTAAATCTTAAGATCAGCTTTAGTTCCAATGTTTTTGACAGATATAAACAGGGAAATGAAGAAACCCTGTGTGGGAAAGAGGAGTCGTGCTTTCACCCGAGGATCCAGGTGGACGAGCCAGAACAGGTCTACGTGAATGAGGACAGAGAAGGTCAGAGGATGGCAGGAGGGCAGAATGAAAACATGGAGGTGGAGGAAACAGTGGAAAGAAAGAGGGATGTGTCAGGTGTATGAGGAGAGGACCAGATGGAGGTATAAGAAGAGAGAGACTGAGCCAAGCAGAAATATCACAAAAGGACACTGAGTCACTTGCAAAGAGCAAAATAAAGACTGACACAAACTGATGGCCTGAGCCATTAGGAGAGTGGAAGCAGAGCAGGCTCCAGAGAGGAATAAGCCAACTCCAATTTCATCTTTACGAGTGAGTAAAGTGCCAGAGAGGGAAATATTAAAGGAACACAGGAGAGGAATAATGAAAAGCTTCCCCTCCCTGTTCTGGCTTATCACTGGGATATTAATGAATCAGCTGAGCAAGTCACAGAACAGAGGATCACTTGATGAAGAGGCAATAAGGTGGACATCTAACAGGTTAGACAGTGTCAATGCAACAAGGATGTGAAGATAGACACAAATGTTTAAGAGCCATAAGACCTAATCAATAAGCATTGTTAGAACTGTTTTCTGGCAATCAGCTCTCACAGAAACCTCCCGAGAATTTCAGCGCATAACCTCCAGGGTTAAATTTAAATAAAGATTTACTGGCACCAATACACTGTTTATAGAAGATGGACATAGCAAACCAACAAGGAAGCCCTGCTGCTGAAGGCCGCTTTCCTCCAGCACCGTCTCAATCCAGCACTGACTGTAATTCCCTCTGTCACACCTCAGTTCATTTTCATTATTCTGGTATTTGGTAAATCCACTCCTTTTGATCAGAACACAACAGTATTTTTATTTAACACTATTGTCTGAAATCAAATCAGGTTTTATAGTTGCCTTTTTAAAACCACTTTCCCTGTTCACCTCTAGCATTTTATTCAGGGGATCACCGCTCTGTTTTACAGAGAAGGTGAGTCCAAGTAGTAATCACGAACTATAACACACATGGGGAGGTGTTATCACCTTCCTCTCTTATAAAAAGCTAAGAGTTGAAACGCCTCAGCCTCACCGTGAGGATTCAAACAGCGGCCTTTCTGTGAATTCCTCTCCGGATCATCCATGCACGTTAGGTTGATTGGTCATTTGAAATTGTCCTTATGAATGAATGTGCATGTGAGTGTGGTTTTTTCTCTGTGTTGGTCCTGTGATGGACTGGCAACCTGTCCAGGGAGTAAGGATTGCTAGGATATAGCTCCAGCTACCTGTAACCCATCACTGGAAAAAGTGGTACAGATGATAGGTGGTTGACGCTTGTCAACCCTGAGAGAAAAATCTCCATCATCTGGTATCAAAATAATCACTGGAGCTAAAAGTAATGATGAAGCTGAAGAGAAAGTCAGTTATTTAAATGAGAAGATCACAAGATCCAATAATCTCATCCCATAGAGAGAAAAAGAAGTAATAAGATTTTTCCACTTTGACTATAAATAAATAGATAAAATCAAGTGCAACAAACAAGACAGAGTGCATGCAGTTGTAACAGCAGCATGGTTTGCAGTGGAAAGGATCCTCAGAGTTTAGGTCTCTTTAGATGCTGTAAGGCAAGAAGATTGGACAAAAAAAACAGGTCTGATGTCATGTAGGCTTCCAGATGAGGTATCACACATTACTGTTTGTGTAAATTTAAAATCTTCCCTCTAGGCATTTTTATGAAGTGTATATTACTGCTTTGATATATCCAAGAAATCCAAGATCTTCACACATAACCAGCATCAGGGTTTAGCTTCTGTTTCAATGGCTCTTGAAGATGCTTTATTTTCCCACTCAAAACCCCTCTTCATAAGTGATGAGGCATTTCTGGCTTCCAAGTTGATGTCACTGACTCACCGGACCATTTTGTTGTTTACATCATTTTTATCTGTGAGTCGTTTGTAAGCCCAACCAAACATGTTTTAGTCATAAGATCTATAATGTGTGGATGTGTGTAAAACTGCCTGGTGAGGAAAATCAAGAGTGCATCAGGTGCTGGTAGAGGATACCTGACACCACTTCCACTGCTCAGACATGAATTTCCCCCTTTCTCTTAAAAAATTTGTCTCATTTGCAGAAAAAGTTTGATTACAGTCTTCAAAAAAAAAGTGATGAAGGTGATATGAGTGTTGACCTGAGGATGAGTTTGTTTACTTTCTCTTACATAAGGTAGGTATGAGCGAGTGAGATCCTGCCTTGTGCAGCTTAGAGGGCACATAAATAGCAAAGCGCCGTTGTCTTTCAGTAATGTTATTTTGCAGCGGTAATCAGGTGTTTTGAGAAACACACCTCCTCCTGTCTGCTGGGAAAACGGTGACATTTTGGTTCTCTGCTCAGGGAAGCTATTGCCTAAGAGAATGTACGGTAGAACATGTTAAATTGCAGGTTTAAAATTCAAAAGCAAACCTTCTGGTGAGCAGATGTATGTGTGGCCTTTCAGGTGTTTTTATATCACAGTTTTTTACATTTAATTTATATGCATCAAAGTCTAACATGTTTTAACAGTATTTGTCACGTTAGTTGTTTACTAAATAATATTTTAGATACTTTTATACTGCAAATACAGAAGCATGAAGCTTAAGTTTAGGAGGATTTGCATCCATACTGGAAAGAATTAGGGATTAAAAATCTTCTGTTTGTAAGAGCACACATGCAAGACATGACTTCCTGTTCATGTTTTGTCATTTTTTTCCCCTTACTTCACATTTCTGGTTGTCTCCCCCCGCTCTTGGTCTTTGTTTTACGTTTATGTGTGGTTTGTGATTGTAGTCACATCAGAATGTGGATGAACTAATAGATAACAGTCCTTGACACATTTGTCAGTCCGTCCTAGGAGAGGATCTCTCCTTCAATGTGGGCTCCATGAGGTTTCTTTGTTTTTATCCCCACAACTAGGTTTTTAAAGGAGTTTTCATAGTTGGAGGGTCTAAGGACAGGGATGTCCTGGGTCTGCTTAGTTTAGTGTAGTCTTTACTTGTGTTTATTGCGTGTTATGCCTGATGATGTGATTAACTGTGTGTGTGAAGTCCCTAGATATGACTTTGTCGTGATACTGGGCTATATATATATATATACAATTGAATTGAATAGAATCCTCTCCACAGTTCTTCTGACCTGCTCACCTGCAGCTCTTAATCCTGTGAATAGTTAATCCTGCTTTCTGTTTGTTTAACAAACAAATCAAATTTGCATCATTCATATATTAAGTGCTTAACATATCAGAAACAACAAAGACTCACCTGTATGACCTGCAGCAATGCTCAGACTCCTGGTAAATATATCTGTTATTTGCACGAGCATGAGTGTAATGGTTAATGTTTTATGAGGATGCTGAATATTATTTTTAAGTAATTGCAAGGTTTCTGATAAGATGTGTTCCTGTACAACTGTCCTTTCAAGCTTTCAAGTCTGTGAAGATTGCATGACATGCGAGGCTCTTCTTCCAATCAACACCTCTCAGACGACCGCTCCCCTGGGCCAATGAGGAGTCAGATACTGGGGTCCAAGGGGAGTTTGGGTCCAAGCTGTAGTTGCTCTGTCTGTTTTCTTGCCGTGACACACAGTTGTTCCCGCACAGTCAGAGGAGGGCCAGAGCTCTGATATGCCCATTCAGCACTTATTTTACCTTCATTGTAAGATTAAACCTTTTATCTGTACAATATTGTTCTCCTCTATATTTACAGTTAATGAACACATGGATCCTTGGACAGGATCCAACACCCCCCTCGGGGATTTTTAGCCCGAGTCCTTACCTCTGCTGCTTCCACAATGCTGGGAAAAGCCTGCAAAGAACATTTTTTATTAAATTATGTAATTGAATAGAAAGTGCATATAAATGCATTTACAATATCGCCATGAATTTGCTTGATTTAGCAGATTTTTAACTTCCATTTGTAGACCCATAAAGGAAACACATAAAACTAACAACAGCAGCACTGTATCATAAATTTAAAAAGCAACAATAACAGTAATAAAACAGTTTGAGAGAGTAAATCAGTGTATAGCAAATAAAACTCACTTTAAAGTCTCAGTAATAAAGTGGTACTGTTCATAGCGCTATTCAAAAAACCTATCATAAAACTCTGTAAAGGAAAGTTACATGCATACAAAACACCAAAATATATATAAATATATATACAAATACACACATATGCATGTAACCACACAAATACATACTCTCACACACCTATATAATACTTATCACTGTTTCCTTCTTTTCTATCTCTAAAAAGCACTTTGAATCACCTTATTGTTGTGCTGCAGAAATAATGTTGCCTATGAATATTATACAGAACTAACTCAGTGTTAGCATTGCAGATTGCAGGTAAGCTGTTTCTTCTTTGATAGGAGAGCATATGAGCGTATTTGATGTGTTATAATGCAGTGGAGGTAAGATTTGACCGCCTTATTTGTGATATTGAAAACGGGCAGTGAGCTGCTCCCCTTCCTCCAAAAACACAACATGTTGTTTGATGGCATTTCACTCAACCCAACACTCAAACAAAGTTGTGATGTACTAGTATTTATTCATTTTAACTATCACTTACCTGGTTTTTTTTTTATTCAAACAATGATCTAATGAAAACCCTCCAACCAGCCTTTTATTTACCTGCATGACTGCACTCTGTTTAAACTTACCTGCTTCAGCAGTTAGAGCCCTGCTTCCACATAACACAGCATAACACACTTTATATGGCATTGTTGTTGCTTATTGCTGAGTCTTCCTGTCCTTAGTTTGTCTCCATCATGTTCAAACTGACTCGCCTTTGAAGAATATCTCACTTCTTCCACTTGAAAAACTCCTGAGTTGCATATAGAGCAAGTTTTGGGTCATTGTCCATATGCTTAAACATCTTTTTTCCTCTGGCTTTAAATTCATGACCTCTTTTACTTTATTTAGGGCTCAGTGACTGCATGGATTAAACAGTATATATTTGGCTATAATCCCTTTATACCATGTTTTTTGTTTGATTCTTTTTTATCTGAAGCGTGCCAAGCTGTTTATTCTTTAAATCTTTTCACCTTGTACTCCTCATCATCATTTCTATGATCTAAGCTCTTAAAAAGATAATTGCATATTTTAATGCCTGAAGCAGGTGACTTTAGTGTCTAGCGTCTCTTTTAAAAACAATACTGCTTCTAAAGTTCAACTATATGTAAATCACATTGTTTTAAATAAGTTTATAAATTCCGTATGATCATTTTAGCTTCTTTAAACTGCAACTTTCTGCTTATTTGTCCATCCTTTATTCTAAGTTATGTTCTGACATACACGTTGTATTACAACTAAAGCTATCTTTAGCGGGTCATTATACGAACCTTTTATTCCGCTCACACTCTTACTGCTACTGCAGCACTGCAGCAGAAAGCAAAGCACAGCATGCGTCTAACTTTCACCACTTGAGTGTGTTGTAGGTTGATGTGGCAGTATGGAGCAACGGCAGTAGATGTGGCGCAGTGCTGCTTCAGCCCTTCACTGCTGTTGTCTCTGTGCTGCTTAACATCATTACTGCCCTCCTGTCACCACAGCAACCGGCCTGGTCACATCCTCAGCAGTGCTTTTGTTTAGGCGTTAATGGACTGTGTGTATGTTGTGTGTTGTGTGTGTATCTGAACGTTGTTCCGGGCTGTATCATGTATGACAGTGAGTCAATCACAGCTATCCACGTGTCAATAAGAACACAGTGGGGCCTTTAAGTGAATGAATAACCGCAACCTTGATTACTTTACATCCTATCAGACAATCAATTTTATTAACACTCCTTCTGTTCACCCTTGTCTCTTTCTTTCTTTAGTCCCACTCTGCCATCAGTGTTTCCCAGGATGTGGCCACATGCCGCCTGCACTGACTGAAGTTTTAATAACGCTAAAAGGTTCCCCCATCCCTCCACCTCCCCCTTCGCTAACCTAACTCATTACTGAAATTATCAGGGCTCATCTAATAACTCACCTGCCTACCATGAGTCACAACGAATGTGTGAAACAGGGGTGGGTGTAAAAACACAAGTCATGAAATTCTACTTTACTCGATAATCTTAAATTAGTGGAATTAGTTGAAAAAAATGTACATATTTCATCAGCAGAGAGAGTTTGCTAATGTATTTCTCAGACATGTATCATTTCTTGGTGCTGAATAATAAATGATGAAGCAGGTTTTAATCTTTGAAGCAAAAGGCAATGCAGTGTACTTAGCACTCCTTGATGGGTTGCAACATGAAGAGATGCAGTATAATTCATGTTTACAGCTGGGGTTTGCCACCTATCGGGGAACATAAATGTATTTAATTAACGTGTGGACGTTAATTTTTTTCAGGGTACTTGTCATTAATTAATTTTCTATAAAGCTTATTCTAGTTCAGTGTTGAGGGGTAGCTGGGGTCCATCCCAGCTATTTGTCAGGATTTGTTCACGGCTGTGGTGTTCTGGCCACTTGGTTTCAGGCTGAGCGGGCTTCCTGGAGGCTCAGGTCAGAGTCTGGAGAGCAGATTGAACCTGGAGCTAGCACTGGCTTTCTCAGGTTTTTGTTCCCAATAGCACTTTGTCTTACCTAAATTCCAGCATTAATTCTCAACCCTGAGATTTAATCTCCAGTCGTTCAACCAGTTTGCAGTATTTAAACCAGCCTGCCCACCCTGTTCTATGGTTTCCCTAAATCCAATTTACTGTATATATTTAAAAAAACAGCACCACCAAAATCACTGCATAATCATTTATTTACATATTTTTCCACATACTATATAATATTATTGCTGCAATTGTGGCACCTTTCAAGTTATCACTTTCAGGATTCCCATAATAAGATTCTTTGTTCGCATCTCTTTATAGTTTTCATCTTAACGCATGCTGAGTATAACGTTTAACAGGAGCAGGATGCAAATAAATTAAACAGTCTCTTTTTTATGTTACATATCACAATCTATCCATTCTATTGATGCTTCATTGACATGCCTTTTTCAAAGTCCAAAGTAGGGGAAAACACTTTTTTGAACCATGTAGTCTCCAATAAGGGGTGAAGGCATAACAAAGAGCACATTAATGATACATATTGTTAAAGCTGAAAATCTTTTGTTAATCTTCAGGCCCTCGGAAACTGTTGTTCCCCCCACCCACCCACATTAAGCCTACCTCTACGGCATAGGGAAAAGGCTAAATGTAATCTCTACATTTTATCTATATACAGAAAACTTTGAAATATGGCACCAATTTGGCTTGTAAAAGGAAAAAAACAGTTGAGGTTATATAATATATTTGTGGCTGTATTACTTTACCTGTTTTATTGAAAAGATCTGCATGTTACTCTATTCATAAGCGTTCAACGACAATCATTTTACAAACCTAAGGTGAAGACACCGACACACTTTTCTTAACGTTTCTCAGTGGCTCATGTGAGTAAAAAGCAAGTCTTGCAGGTGTTGCAAGCAATGCAGAGACATGACACATTGATGGAAATGACATTAAACTCATTGACAATGCATCATCCATCAGAGTAAAAGCTCCCAGGCATCCCATGCCAGTCTGTTCTTTGACACCTAAACAGAAAAACCAGAACCTCACAGACAAAGAAAACATGTGGAGAAAAGCTACATTTTTTCTAGAAAAGTCTGCAACAACAACAAATATTTTATTCCAGTTTACGTTGATCCTTTTAGTGCTGATAGTTTTGGAGTTGATTTAAAAAAGGTGCTTCTGTTTGTTCAACAAAGTGACTCTTTTAAAACATCGTGGACAGTGAGAGACAACTTTCTCCTTCTTTCAGTAGCTCAATTTAGTTTAGCATTCATTTGTCTGACTAAATCAGAGACAAGCTGTTTTTTTCACTCACATGCGTATGCATGCACACACTTAACCCCTTGCATATGGACATATACTCTATATGAAAAATCTTTATCTGACCTACATTATAGGCAAATAACAAAAACCTTCATATAATCCAACTTCAGTCTTTACAGTATTTTAACATTATTTGCAATTGCTCAGTGTCATCTTTTAGATTCTTTGAAGGCACCTAGTGTCTCCTAGGCAGGGCAGGAATCTCCTTCAGAGTTTGAAGTGTGACTACAACACAGTTTTCACTTTGTAAGGAAGGTGATTTTTCAAGGTCAAAGTGTTGAAAGTCTTATTTGTGAGTTAATGCTCAACTGTGGCTGCTTCTGAAATATAGTACAGTGATCCGTTTTTTGTTCCTTTGTTATTTGTTGGATTTTTCTTTACTTTTACTTGTCTTAACTTCATTTGTCTGTTTTTTTTTTTTTTTATTTTATTTTTGCTCTACTGAGCACGCCCAGGAAAAGCTCTTCTCCAAAATTTCAATGGTCCTCGAGTTCCCAGGCAGAGAAGCCTCTGTCAGACATAAGCTGACTCGCTAGACTGGGTCCTGCCCAGGTTTGGGGCCTGAGACAGGTGTGACACATCCTTCTTGCGCACTTCACAGATGGACTTCCTTCTGGCCTGCACACCTCGAATAGCCGTTTTTATCTTCCTCCATCCAATGTGATTGAGCTCGGCCAGGTTGAGCAGCACACAAATGCCACTGACAGCAAACATGAAGACCAGGAAGACTGTTTTTTCTGTTGGACGAGACACATAACACTCCACCTCCTTCACACATGGGTAACGGTCACACTCAAACATCCCCGGCACGTTGAAGCCATATAAGAAGTACTGCCCGGCCAAGAAGCCAATCTCCAGTGCGTTGCGAAACACCACCTGGATGACGTAGAAACGGGAGATGCCTTCTTGCCTTCGTACTTTTGCACTTTTTTGTGTTTGAGGTACCCCCCGGGGTCCGTTGGGGATTTCCTTCACCTCCAAGCAGTCATGATCTTCCTTGCTGCTTTCAGGGTGCACCAGGATGCCATTAATGTTGCGAGCATGAAGCTTCCGGGCGTGATGATCATGATGGCGACCGTGGTGACCATGACCGTGGTGATCCATGTAAGGATGCAGGAGAGAGTAGCTTCGATCACGTGCTTTAGCAGACTGGTGAACAGAGTATGTGATGAAGCACAGACTAGGCGTGCACACCAAGATGATCTGGAACACCCAGTAGCGGATGTGTGAGATCGGGAACGCCTTGTCATAACAGGCCTGGTTGCAGCCGGGCTGCATGGTGTTGCAGATGAACATGATTTGTTCATCTTCGTACACCTTCTCCCCCACTATTCCAACTATTAGGATACGGAAAATCACCACCACTGTCAGCAGGATCCTGCAGAGAGAGACAAACAGAGAAGGAACAGGCAGAAGAGGGAACAAAGAAAGAGAGAAAGAGAGCATCAGTTAATAAAGAGCAGCGTTTAAAGGTGCAGGGTATGTGGGTGTTGCTTTGACTGGGTTCCCTGCAAGTTCGGTTTGAGCTTAATCTAACAGGTGACTGGGTGTTGTTTTATTTTCTCTTTTGTTATTTCACACAAAATGTACAAAATTCTGATATACTCACTGTAAAATCATTTTAGCACAATCATTCTTGATCTTTTCTTTCTAAGTTTTATTATTCAAGGACAGTTTTAATTCTAACTAACACTGTTTAAAGATGCAGGAATACTCTATGCGTATTGCATTGTTTGTGGGTATGTACATTGCATGAATGTTGTACTTTTTTATCACCCAATTGCAGCAGGAAATGATAAGACAGTGGATAGTTGAGCTTCAGATACATAATGCATCACTAATCACAAAAGACTACAAACATTAGGGTTTGATGAGGAGGTGAGAGAGATTCCACATGAATCATTACTTCTGGATTGAACTGGAGCAAAATTAGTATTTATATATGTGATTGCATAAATATGGTAATAACTGATCAGTGAGTAATTTTAACTGAAAAAGACGTCTAAACACTTTGGTTTGCAGATGTCAAAGGTGTTTGTCTTTAGCCCAGACTGGCTATGTGAGTCAAACTGAACCGTTTAAATACACGAAACAGCACTGCTACATTATCATGCTCTGAATTCAAGAAATGTCCACTATTCATTTTTATGCCCTCAAGTAAACATTTTGCTATATTTTACTACAAAATTGTAGCCTTTATGATGACATACAAGCATCAGTAAACAGAACAAAGTTGTTGCATGCTGGTATATGTTGTCATAGATGCATTTTTAGGGAGTAAAAAAATCCTTGTTGTTTGCTGGGATTTAGATTTTAGCTTCTTGAATATATAAATAACCTAAATCCAAATCCCTTAAGCTGAAAAGGGTGTAATTTGCTAAAATTAAACCACTGCACGCCTTAATAAAGGTAATGAGTAGTTAATGAACTACAACTCCTCCTTTTTCATTTACAATGCAGATAAACAAAAACTGCAAGATTTCATTCACAACATGGCCAGAAAAAACACAAAACAATGTGAAGTGTCACAAGCTTGTTGAAATAATGTGATTCAGCTAAAAGATGGTGTTTTTATCTTTTTCATTTTAGTCTATTTGTGGAATTTATTACATTAGCTGCTGTGTATGCTACATGGAAAGAGAGTGTAAGGGTGCATCAACTGTTGCAATTTGTGAGCTTTGGTTGGATTTGTTTAAACATTTTGGACATGAACTGAGAAAAAAAAACATCAAAGCATAGCAATCTGCTCTCTCCAGGGTTATAGCACAAAGCTTCATTATCATCAGCTTTTTGCTGAACCATACTGGTACTATATTCCAAAAACTGCAAGGACCTCCCATTGATCGCGATTAAAGTGTTGCTGCAGTTAAAGAAAGCTGTGTCCAGGGACTAGCAGAGCTAAAGAGCAGTGCAGCTGCTTTTCAAAGCCTCTGAGAGACTGATGTGCTGTACTGTTACATTCTGGTGTCGATCCAGCATGGGCACTGCGGAGGAGGACTGGGGCTTTAAGGCTGCACCGTCAGCTCTTTCTAATGAGTGAGGAAAGCCTGCACATCGTGGGGCTCCCCCATATTTATGCCACAATGCAGAGAAGGTGCACGCTCCCTCTGAGGAGTTAATTACTTTAAAAACACTCGTTTCTAAGCATAAGAGAGCCACTCAGGCAAACTTAATGGATAGAGACAGATGGAAGAATGTACCTGGTGGTTTAGGTAACCTGGGATGAAATGCAGTTGTGGTAAGACCACGGCATTAAGGTGATATGAAGAGAGAATGAATTTACAAAAACATTTGTTTTAAATAAATGATGAACTGGTAACCAGTCTAGCTGTGCCCTTTCTGTCGCCTGCCAATTACTGAGACAGACTCCAGGAAAGAATGAACGAATCAATCAATCAATCAATCAATTAAAATTATTTTTTTATGAATTATTACTCAAACAGATTCAATATCTGCCCATTAAAAAGATCAGTAGCCATAGCAACCTGCAAATTAGTGACAGATAAGATCTAGAAATGGCCACCTTTACAGAAAATGGGAACATTGGAACAAATGTAGAAAACATAAAAAGGGACTAAAAATCTATAGAAACAAGAAGATTTAGGAGGCAGCTTCTTAAGTCAGAGTGGAAGGCAGGTGAAAGTAAGAGTAGAGGAACATGTGTTAACATAACTCAAACTTAAAATAGAGCTGAGCGTTACCTTTGCTGTTACTGCGCCACCTGCAAATACATGCATGTGTGTGCTTTTAGTGAAGACAACGATAAACATGAGGACACAGAGACACAGACAGGGTCATCCATGTGTGTGTAAAGTGGCAGACATGTCCAAATGGTTGTGTTCAGAACAGCTGCAAATGTATACGCTAGACTGCATCTCAGTCAGTTTAAAAACACAACAAAATGCAGCTTCTCTGACACATTTGGACTCCCAAATGGTTCATGTATTTTACAAGGAGATCTTCTGTTACAATCTGGTTCTTTGCAGTAAGTCCAATTTGTATCTGTTGGTTTTACAGCAGTGGATTTGACTGCAGGGCTTAAATCGAAGGTTTCCTGCACCACAAGGATTCATTTGACGCATCCAGCACATTGAGGTGGAGGCATGTGGTTGGCTCTGCTCAATTTAGATGCAAATATTTGTACAAATCTGCAGTGCAGAACGTTGATATCAAACTGTGTTATAAGTTGGAGGGATGCTTTCTACATCTATTCACTTCGTGCATCTAATCAAAGTCTGCTACTTTTCTGCCCAGTGAGAGTTAGTGCAGTAGCAACACTGACAATGTCACGATGCCTGTCTGTTATACATATGTTGCTATAGAGACAAAAGGCTCACATATTTGATTGGATTTTTGTAGTAAAAGTACTGCATATCTTACGTTAGTTTTTCTGAAATCATAAGCAGATCATTTAATAAATGGATAGAGTGTAGATTGTCTGAAATGTAGAAATAAAAAAAACGTTTTTCTGCTCTGCAATAAATTGAAAACAGGTAAAACAATGCATTCTGTAGAGCGGGGTCATCATTGCTTGTGTGTTCCTACAGTATATCCCCATTCCACTACGAATGCACACTGTACACCAGAATACACTTTTTCTAACAATTATCACAAAAGTATACATTTTCTCCTTAATTGTTTTATTTTCCATCCATCCGTCCATTTTCTACCACTTTGTCCTGCGGGGGGGCTGGAGCCTATCCCAGCTGTCTCGTTTTATTTTATTTAATTAAATTTTTTTATTTTTCAATTTATTTTCAATTTATTTTTATTTATTTTTATTGTATTTTATTTTTGCTTATTTTATTTTTATTTTATTTATTAATTTTTTTTATTGAGTTTGTTTACAGCATCGTAATTCCATTTTATTGTATACTATTTTCATCAAATCAACAAGAAAAAACCGTTGTCCAAATCAAATTTACAAGGTGAATCTGATTTTATTGAAGTGACTGCATGAGCAGAAGTCTTTTAGATCAAAAATATAACTACCATTGTTTGTATGTAAATGCGTTTCTATCTTATCCAACTTTAGCTCATTCAAATGAGTTTTAAATTTAGTCTCCTAATATTAAAAAATTAAACATTTTAAATAAAATAGATTCTGTGTATTGACTTATGAATGAACGAACTTCAGAAGCTTACCTGTGGGACACAAACGTATGTAGAAAGAACGGTTTGGACTGGGGTTTTATCAATAAATAAGATTTAAATGGGTTTAGAATATTCCCAGAAAAAAGCTTTTCCAGGCATCTTCATTTCCTGTTACTTAATTTATGTTAATGGTTACATGAACCTTTGCATAGACTGACAGCAGTCTGTACCCTTTCATCCTATAAGAAGCTTAAGTTTAAATTAAAAATCAAAGTAATTTAATTTTTTCTCTCAGCAGTTTTTCAGGGAACAAAACCTTTTTGCATATTTGCATCTTTGTACCTTCTGAGGCTGTCAGCTGCCTCCTGAAACGAAGCAACATTCTAAAGTGGACTCAGTTTCCTTAAATCAATCACACGTCTAAGGTTTAGTAATATCTTCTGATGATACATCTGATCATCTTTAGTCATTTTGCATTGCAACACTTTTTGTAAGAGCAGTTTGCTGCAGTTTTCGCGCCTCAACAGATGTTCTTGTGGACTTTCAGAGTGCAGTGTTGTGTATAGTTGGTCATTCAGTCTGCACTGTAGCAATTTTTGTCATTAAAAAAATCCCAAGGCATTGCATGTATTGAGCGCTGTGTGTGTTTGTGTGTGCCTGAGTATGTGTGTACACAACTGCTGGATAACAGTATAATCAGCATGAGGCAGATTGCTGCATTAGCAGAAACCGGTGCACTGAGGTTATCTGCAAACATCAGTGTTTTAAGTCCTGCAGAATAACAAGCCAATACTGTAAGTTAGAGCAGATCAGGGTAGCTCAGCCCAGAGGTCTGAACCGGCAGAATATTTTATACCCATCATAAATGATGTAAGAGGAAAGCTCCAAACTCTTCAGATTTAAGGATAAGAATATGAAAAGAAAGTCCAAAACATGAAAAAGTTCCAGACACCACAGGAAATGTTTGGTAATTAGTGCTCGTCTGAACAAAAGTTTTTTTAACGGATGGAAAATGATCTCCTACATCCCTCATCCTGTCTCCTTCATCACCTCATTTAACATCATGCCTCCCATAAGACTTGCCTCAAGTTGAGACTAATGATTATAATTTTACAGACCTCTTAAAGCACTTACGCTGATAATGAGGTTTAATGGGATTTGACAGAAAATGGATGTGTTTTCACATTAGAGATTGTTTTCACGTGTGATACATCTCTTCCAATTTTCATCTCTTTCTTCTGCATCGGCGACGGCTGGCATTTTTTAGAAATAGCAAAGACCGGCTCGCGGATATGCCAAAGTAACGACAAGAACACGCGACTTTAATGCACGGGTAATCTTCCAAACTCCACCCGAGGCAACTGATTGACCTGTGTGCATAGCCTGATCTGATGGTAGCTGCTTTTCAGCTGGTGTGTCGGCTGGACATGCAAGCTTTGCCTCTCCCAGAGGCTTTCACACACAAACATTCACAGACACGCACACACATTTATGCCTAAGTTTATTCATACAACAGCTGCTACCACCACCCTCCAGGGGGAACAGTGGCCCTGTGCACATGGGCAAATGCATCAGAAAATACATTCACTTGCTTACACACATGGATCATAAGTAAGTAAATATATTTTTGCCTAACTGCCTATGAGTAATGGACAAATTAAGGTGTTTTCTGCACATGTATGGGCACTAAGAAAGGCTTTAATAAGTGTGTTGTTATCTGTGAGGGTAAAAATATTACTCCCGCCCATACGCTCCCAATAATAAGCTCCACTGATTACTGATGGCAGCTCATAATGAATAAAGACCTTACCAGGCCTTGAAATTAGGCAGCTTTATTATCAGAGTACAGACATTTCTTTTCTCTCTCCCCTCATTCCTGCCCCTCGCTCGACTTGTTTAGTATTTTAAAGCTTTGCCCTCGTATCAGACAGACATGCGTGCCTGCAGGGCTAAGAGTAGGTGTGACAAATACTTTAATGTAAGCTAAACCTGCCTGTGTTTTGCCTGCAAAGTTTTACTTAACCCTGACTCGTTTAATTATTTCTAAAAGATGTTGCATTCTGCTAGTTTCATTTGCCACATGACAAAGTCAGCATGTATGGAGCTATGATTATGTCACCCTCTCATTCAACATCTCTGAGGAAAATGGCCTCTAGCTGTATTTCAGGGAGTAAAGGAGGAAATAGATACATTTTATTGTGAGACGCAACAGATACTTGCAGGAATCACATTTCCAGGCTGACAATCAACCGAAATCAACATTAAAATTTAAATCGGGAAAGGAAGAAAAAACGGGGAAATGAAGGGTTGCATTGTCGTTCTTTTTCCTTTATACCATTGTTTATACTGCAATCACTCAAAGATGGAGTAGACCATGATTGAATAGAACCTGCGCACAGCTTTTCTGACGTCTCACTGCACAGCCTGACCATGCATGATGAGATTGCAGCGCATACCAGATGCATTTTGCTCATTTGTCTTTATGTCATCAAAAAGGACCCTTTCATCTGAACCTCGCTTTCATTTCAGGGCGAGCTAAGACACGGAAGCATTATGCATGCATATATCGAAAATAACTTGAATGTTTAAAAACTTCAGATGAATCACATCAGCATTTTTTTTTGGATTCCTCCCTGCGCATATTGCTGATTGCATCAAAATATGATTTACAAATATTCCCTAAACTACATCCTTACTGCTGAGAAACTGCAGTGATGACAGAGCTACATGTAGCTCATATAAATAATCGTGTTTTATATGTAATTCAGAAAAATAATAGTGTCACAATGAAGGTGCAGAAAGTACAAGATGAGATACGTGCAATAAAATGAGTTTGCACTGCATATCTATCTTCTAAAGACTGAATGTGTGGAAAATCAAACTTAATCCTTGAGCATGTAGATTTAAACTAAACAAGATTATCCAAATAAATATAGTTATTCATTACATTTTCTATCATCATGAGATGGACATAACTTCAGCTTCTGACGTTTTGCTCTCTGGCTGACTTGGCAGCGCCCCAGTTGCCCAGCTTTGCACAGAAATGAGCCAAAGATGGGGGGATTCAAACACGTAAATCTGACCTGACACGACCGATGAAATGTTCATGATGGATTTTGTTATGAATGAGGTCTGCATAAACTTCTTTTTCATCATAGAGACCTGAATGCTCAACTAACCAAAGATGCTTCACATTAAACGAGACAAAACATCAAAACAAAAGAATTTCAGAACACAAAAAAACAGATGTTTTACCATTTTATAATACATATTAGATATTTTTATAGTAGAATGTCTTAAAAAGTTAGATAGAGTTGGCAAGATGTAAATATTAAAGTTTAACATTTGAAGGACTGTGTAAAGCATCAACATGTTTAAGCTCAATCAAAATCAAAAGCTTTTTGTATTGTCAGAATAATCAAAGCAGGTCATTTTTAATGGAGGAATAGAAGCATCTGCCTTTTTATCAGCACTCTTCATTCCTGATGGCATGAGGCTGCATTTGTGCAAATGGTACCTTGCACATGTGGAAACGCACTCTAAAATATATTTTTTCAGGGAAAGTCATGCTAAGCTAAATAAGACAAAGCTAAACTACAATTGGATCTCTGTCAATGGCAGTCCAGTGGACTAACCTGTGTGTAATCTAAATCTTTCAGCAACTAAACAATGTTTGTGGATCATAAATCATAATACAGGAAGTAAAAGTACAGGACTGCTGAACCTGATTTCCTTTTTCAGGATTCAAATCCACATGCCATACATGCATGGACTACATAAGAAGAGTATCTACATGTTGGTAAACTTAAGCAAATCCTCCCAGTTTGATTTTATTAAGTTTATACAGTGCCCCAACATTTTAGGGGGAATTATTGTTGTAGTTCAGAGATGTACTGGTCCTGGTTCTGGTGTTTCTGAACACTTTTTCTCAAGCTCAGTAGAAAAGATGTGAGGGAGATTTTGGACAATTAGACTCAGAATGCCCTTTCTAAAATAACCACTGCGGGTCAAATTATACCGACTGTGTTTTTATGATGCATCTGCTCATGCATGAAGATAAAAGCAGAGTCAGGACTTTTCTATAAAAGCTGGTTTAATCTCTCAGAGGTTTTTATTCTAACTCCTCTATCCTCAGAAGCTTTTTATTTTTTATTGTACATTTCCTTTAAAAATAAAACAGCCTTCCTCTAGGTCTGAATAGATTAAAAAAACTACTTCTTAAGTAATTTACACAGAATCTGCCATAATTTGCCCTTTATCATTAATAAAGGACATATTTTGTTTAGTAAGTTATCTCCCCCCAAGTGGAAACCCATATTCTATGTGTCAGATGTGAAAGTTGCACATATGATCACAGGATTGCTTCAGTTTGAGTCAGTTTGATTGTGCAACATTTGTGCAACAGAGACGCAAATCTCTTGCTTCTCTCATATTCTATGTGTTTTCCAAACCACTTTGTCTCTGTCCTCAAAAGCTTTCACAGATGGTATCAGTGTTTCATTAAGCTGTTGGTGCAAAGTTAAACCCTAATGACACAGCTCGATCAGATAAATAAAGCATAGAAACAAAAACGTCTTGGTTTTGTGTGTAGTTGGGAATTGGAAGGATGAATTGTTGTCATGTTGTGCATATGCAGTTATAAGTCTGCATATTTCTGCTGCATTTGCATACTTTATTAAGTCTCACAGGTGGAAAATATGAACAATTTCTGTTCTAATAATTTAATTTTTACTCCTATTTTACCCAAACGTAAACATTAAGAAACCTGTACACACACACACACACACACACACATCCCTTATTGGTTGGTAAAATGAATAATAGCTTGAACTGAATAAAAGCTGAGCTCAGCTTTATTTGAAAAATCGCCCCTTCAAACAGAATAATCAATAGCGTTCAACATCAGCTATTGCTGCACAAATAAACTAATGACAACCGTGTATATGCGGATAAAAGCCTTCATCTGAAACACAGTCCCGCTCCTCGCCTTACAGGTGATGGATTACACACCAGTTACTTAGATATGGGTCCCATTGCTTCACTTTGTGACACAATCTTATTCATTCAGGAAGAGGACGATGAATGATACATGAAGTACGAATATTCTGCTCTACTTGAAGACAGGATGATGCCCTCGATTTTAGCAAAGCTTTCAAATATCTTGGATTATTTTAGGAAGAACTAGGGTGCCCATCTTAATATAGGGTACCTCCATCTTGTGGATATCCTGGCCTATTTAAGGAGAAGTGGAGAGAAGTTTGTGAAACTCGTGTAAGTGAATGACTACTGCTCAGAGGAAGGCATCGTCCGAGCTGTAATTTGCTTTTAGAGCCGACAAAAAATATCTAAAGGTTTGTGCTCATACAACCTTAAACAACTCTCCAGTCTAACACTGATTTTTAAGCCTAAAAGCAACAGGGTACTTCATGTACCACTTTGTCCACTGTATTAAAAGGCAGGTCAATTCTACATACATATTTAATGAAGGACTTGACACGTGTTGCAAGTTGAAACAAGCAGCATGCAACATTTATTAAGATTTTATGATATACAATGTTAAAGTGGGGAGTGATAGATGATGAATTATAAATATTCTGACCTTTATACCAGCAAAGCTATTAAGGAGCATATAGATATTTAGATTTTAAGATATATAAAACTACATTTCACTTTATTAAATGCTGCGATGGACTGGCGTCCCATCCAGGGTGTACCCCGCCTCTCGCCCGTTGACTGCTGGGATAGGCTCCAGCCCCCC
>JBAMIG010000016.1:5976465-5987191 GCA_037177335.1 Kiunga ballochi | reverse complement strand
CCGTTGACTGCTGGGATAGGCTCCAGCCCCCCCGCGACCCCGTTAGGGACAAAGCGGTAGATAATGGATGGATGGACTTTGTTAAATGCTGTAGTTTATTCACCCAAATCTTTACGCCTGTGCAAACCTGAAATTTCTATAATGTTGGATTAGTTTGACATTTTAATAAGGCTATTGTCTGGGAAACCTCTTTAGTTTTAGATACGCGTGATGATTAGATGTGCAGGGTTTCCTCAGCAGCAGCTCTGACACACTCAGCAGCAAACCTCTGCAGAGAGAAAACTTTACCTCTTTCTTCTTTCCGCTTCCTCCCCTCTCTGTACCTTTCCATTTCTGCCTTTACTGCTGACTTTTCATGTCCATCCAGCAACCTTTATTTTTCCCCAGAACACTTTATTTCTGTGTTATCTCGGCTTCCGCTTTTTCTTTTTCTTTTCGCTCTATTTGCCGTGTGCACTGCAGTAGCAGTCTAATGGAAGATGCACCAGGATGCTTCCTTTCTTCTTTCCTACTACCTGCAACAGTATCAGACCCCTGAGCTTTTAACTTATTGTGTTGAGTGCATTTTTCTTCCCTTTACTTTCAACACTAATACACTGAGTCCCTCTGGTTTGCAAGAAATCTCTGTAATAACAGGCAGGAATTTATTTAAATTGCCAAACAGTAGCCTATTTATTGCTAATATCGCAGAGAAATATATAAAAAGAGAAAAATTCTCCCACTGGATTTTTACCTGAATAAGATTATCAAATTAGTGAGATTATTGTGGATAAAAAGAAAAAAATTAATCTTGTCAAATTGATTTTGTTAATAGTATGTGATAAAGCATTGCAAGTAAAAATATTATGCATACCCCTTTGCACCAGAAATCCAATGCAATAATTTATCTAGCAATGATATATTTTAACTCCCAGCTTATCAGCACAACATGTTTCATGGTAGTTAAACACTGGGCGATATTTATATGAGCTACAACAGGGAAGAAATTGCAATCATTCTATTTATAAATTAATTATCACATTAACACAAAAAAGAACAAATGTTTCCAAATCTATGAGACACAGACAGCAACAAACATTATCAAGGCTATTAGTGTTCTACCATAAGCACATAAAAGTGAAAAAAATTACTTTATTATGCTGAAAATAGGTGGTACTGCTAAGCTCATAGTGGCTTATATTATACTTGCTTTCTAAAGTAATAAATCTGTTGAGACCTTTCAGCAGCTACCTCTGCCCAAAAAAGGAAAAACTCAATTTCTTCATTCAATTTACAGACTTTTGAAGCAGGATGCAGCACTTCAGATGATAGTCAGCTGCGAGCTATTTAAATCTGAGAGCCCAGGGCCCAGCGTAGGCCACAGCTTTTAATGAGGTTAATACAGCCTTGATAATGATTTCTTCAAATATAAAGTCATAATTATTGTCATCTGTTTTCCATGCATTCACCATATATCATCAGTTAGAAGACAAGCTCATGGGAATCACAATACACAACATTCATGTCTGAATGAATCATCATGTGCAAGGCACCTGTGGTTAGTCATAGGCACAGAAGCAACTCTCAATTGTCTGTCTCTTTCAAAGACCATAATTAAGCTAACCTATGCCGCAGTGTAGAGATGGTCCATTTCTATTTTTAACAGTGTTCCTAGGTTAATTACCTACCCTATGCCTGGGCATAGGTTAGCTTAAAACCTACAATTAAGAAGCAGCTTAATTGTAGTAAAACAATATTGACATCTGACGGGACTAGATCCTGGTGTCAGCACTCAAAATGATGACCGACATGCAACCATGTTCCAAAGTTTGAATGCGAGGGAGACTTTTTCAGCCATGGGGAGACATCACTGTTCTGCACTTTGGAACCGCATCCTTTGTGTTTGCAAGGGTACACATGCAATTTGTTAAAAGTAAAAACACACACAGGCTGAACGTCTTACTTGTGATGCTATCGAGCAGTGGCTGCATGCTCTGGCACTCTGTGAAGTGGCGGACTTCACGATGCACCACAGTGCAACACTACATCACAGTTGGTTGTGTTCACAAGTGCAATGGACCACATCTGACTACGCCCAACTGCACCATTGGGCGTAGTCAGGTGTGCAACAGACTCGAACCTTTCAACCCATAGAGGTCAGTGTAACAATTTGGACTTGGAATAATTTAGTGGAGTTACTCATTTTTGGTCTAGGAGGCACCTTCACAGCACAAAAATTGTGCCAGTGGTGAACAATTCTCCAACTTGCTGGTACATCCATTAGTGTCACTGGTTTCCTGACCATGCAGACACATGCTTAGGATTTGGAATCAAGTTGTAATCGTTGGTGGTTTATGTATATTTGCTAAAGTTGCTGATGTCTAACACTGAAAAATTCCTCTCTATAGGTAAAAAGCCCCAATTCAGACCATCACTTCATCATAAACTGCTGCAGTCTAACCTAAACTCTGTACAAAGACAGCTGAAGAGTGTCTCAATGCCTTTTTGAAATCCTGCAAGCAAACTAATAGAGCAAAGAATTAGCTTGGAAAAGTTTTTACAGGGATTCTATAAACCCAAAACACTCACAAATACTGTTCAAAGTGATTCAAAGACAGTTTTTTCTTGGTCTAAGCAAGCAGGATAGAAGGAGGAAACCCTACAGAAAAGCATCTAATGTTACAACTACTGCCCAATAGAGTCAACTAAAGAGCCTTGTAGGACACACACAGTTTGAGGGAAGCCAAACACATGGGGATCATTTACACCGCAACTCACTGTATTCAGCATTGTAGCACATAGTTGTGGATGTTGTACAAGCTATGCCCTGCAGCAGGGTGTGTGTTTTTTCTTTTTCTTTTTTTCTTTTCTTTTACTACTTTATGTTATCCCAACTATCAACAGTTATGCCAATGAAGAAAGTTTGACAAAATGGCTAAAAAAGAAAATCTACCAGACTCTGGGACAAGAAGACACTGATGCAAACACAATTATTATCAATTGTTCCAGAAAAATCTCTGCTTCTTGTTATATTTCTTATATTCAGGTGTATTTTATAGTGTTCAGACAGTGAATTGCATGATCAACAAATTACTCAAATTAAGCATTTAACAAGAAACCATTACATCCTCAGAGCGTTATGACTTTGAAAGAGGTAGCAGACAAATTGAGAGTTGCTTCTGTGCCTCTGAAAGACTGTTGGTGGCTTGAATCATCCAGAGATTCATTTTCAGCATTCTTTGCACCCTGTGCTTGCAGGGGTTTATTGATTCAACTGCCAGGACTGGATTTTAAAGCTGCATTAAGAGATTTTTTTGACCACTAGGGGGCGGAAAGACTCTAAAACAAGTTCACAACAGTTAGCATCTAGCTTATGAAGTTGTTATATAGCTGACATTTTAGCAAACAGTTGCCTACTCACATATCCAGCAGAAACAGAGCAACACGGACATCCCTTTGGTCTCCTTTTTCTGGCCACCTGTTGAATGTAATTCCAATATTCACTGGCGTTTAGCCCTTGTTTGCCCCTCCAGCAAATGAAACAAATATCTGTTTCATTTTGTTTGGCTTAAAGTCCAACTTCCTTCACCAGTTCCTCCAGCTTGTCCCGACATCACACTTGGCTCTTAGCACACAGCTTGTCTTAGCCTCGGCGGCCGCATAAGCTGCTCACGTCCAGAAACGAACCACCATTGTTTTGGTTTTGTCATTTAGTGAACCAAAACAGCAAGATGAAACTGGCTGAATGTAGTGGGGAGCTTGAAACTGGGATGTTGATTCTTAGAAGTGGCAACAATAACCCCATAAGTGGGATGGAGTCATATTATTAGAGGAAAATATTACTTAATGCACCTTTAAATCGAGTCAATGTGTAGGTTTTCATTCCATTTGGAGACTAGACCAGGTGATTTCAATGGTTACCAAAAAGGTGAAATGACTTGGTTTAGTGTTTTGTTGGAAGGAAAATCTTCATCATGATGGCTTCAGGGCACAAATAAACCTTTGGAAGGTATGATGTGACTCACATCATCTCTGCTGTTTGGATGCAGATACGGTGCTGTAGATGATAGCTCCGCAGACACTCAGCACAACATAAAATTAAGCTATTATGCACAAAGACACAAAATAAACTTAATAGCAGATTAGAGTGATTATATTATTCCACCATGGCTGTGATTTGTTGTTGAGTGGAACACCATTTTCAAGGTTTTGATGTTATTTCTCCTGAAGAGCAATTTTCAAACGACCGATTTACACTTCCAGGTTTTACAGGCCGAAGCATGTTGACAATCCACTTTTTCAAATGAGCATGCCAGCGTGACATTTGGATTGTGTTCATTGGGTGGAAAATTCCATTTTTGCATCTCATTAATCACACAGAGATGATGTGGAGCACATATTTCACACAGATTTTACAGCATGTCTCCATGGCATGTCTCCACTACTAATCAATCTATGAACTCATCTGTTCAACCCTCCACCACAAAGAATTCCTGCAGTAAGTACGACAGGTGATCTGACACTCGTTCACCACAAAGCACGCAGAATTCACTTTTTTTCTCAATTTCTCTTGAAGTCAGAGTCATTCACCTCTTCTCACCGTCCTCTCTTTAAGTTCCACACCTGCTTGCTCACCATCCTTTCATCTTCCGCACCTCTGCTCTCCACTCACTCCTACTCCCCTCTTCTCCTTCTGTCCTATTGGTCTGTGGCCAAGCATAATCTATCAATAGCAAGGCTATGTGGTAGTATCAACACGGGAAAGTCTCTGCATTAACAGTAAAGCCTAGTAAAGTCTGCTATTGATTGTGTGCAATTAGTTCAACCCTTAACTAGTGATGTCTGTGGAGGATAAGAGTGTGGAGAGCAGGAAGGAGGAAAGGACATGGGAGGTAGGGAAGACTGTGGAGGATTGTAGAACAGAGGAGAACACTGGGACAAGCCTTGAGGAGGAGGGGTCTCTGTAGGGATGAGATTAACTGTGCCATAGAAAAAATGTACTGTACATCGGAACACACACCTCAGAACAAAACCACACACACAATATGGGATAACAACACCTTTACACACCTAACCAATCAGGGTCTTACCTTCCGATCATGGTAGAGTGCTGCTGGACAGCTGCCTCCAGCAGCCTCTCTAAAATGGTCCATTCTCCCATGGTGATGGAGAGGTGGTAGCGCTGTCAGAAGAAATGGGACCTCGGGAGCCGGCTCTTCAACCAGCAAACTCCTTCCTCTCCTTTGCAGGACCAGCCTGCACCGTTGTGGACCAGCAGGGGCACGCCGCCCCCCGGTCCCACACCAGCTCCCTTTTGACCTCTACACCCGACTCCTCCTCACTGCGTCTTGGTGAATGAGAGTGAGTATTTTCTTCTTGGCCTGTCCCACTGTGCGTCCCTCTCTGGTGAAGGAGAGTCGCTGAACTGATTGCCTTCCCTTTCCTTTCCCTCAGTCTCTCCCCCTCCTCAGTGCAGTGATGCTTGTCCTCCTCCTGCCGCACCACTCTGCTCTGCGCTACAGCATATGCTATAGCTCACTGTATGACAGCCATGATCGCCCTCTCTTTTCCACTTGTCTCTTTCTGTCGCTTTGCTGTTCTCTCCTCCTCTCCCTCTGTCTTCTTTCGTCCTCCACCCTACCCCCAGGGCACTCCTTGTACTTCAGCTGTACTCCCTGCCATCAGTGCTGCTTTGCACTCGTCCTTGCATTGTGTACTGCCTTTGCTGCACCCTTGCTGCTATAACCTAAACACACTCGCACACCACATAGCCTACAGCTGATCCTCCTTGGCTCACCTCAGCGAACAGCACTGTAAACACACACATACACACACACTTTCACACACTGACAGCCCCAAATCCCTCTCTCCCACTTCCTACTGAGGACTGCAGATCCACACCAGCACACAAA
Organism: Kiunga ballochi; assembly: GCA_037177335.1. Classification (NCBI taxonomy): domain Eukaryota; kingdom Metazoa; phylum Chordata; class Actinopteri; order Atheriniformes; family Pseudomugilidae; genus Kiunga; species Kiunga ballochi. The sequence continues at coordinate 5,981,300 of JBAMIG010000016.1, read as the reverse complement.
GCTCCAGCCTGCTGAATGTCATTTCATGACTGGAGGAATGGTCGCTCCCGCAGCTCTGAGTGCTACACAGACCCATAAAAACCTGCATACACACACATACACGCAGACCCGTGCGCGCAAGCATGCTGCCACCCAGTCCCTCAGTAATAAATCAGCTGCCTTGCAGCATCCAGAGAGAGTGAACCAAAGCAGTTCGCTGCAGACCTGCTGTCCTGTGTCGTCCTCCTGGTTAATTTCAGCACAGTCCGATACCCAGAGTCATGTCTGCTGCACAGAGCAGGGATGAAAAGCTGTCCTGTTAAACCTATTTCTGGGCTCCATCATTTCGCATCCCTCTATCCTCCTCCCCTCCCTCTCTCCTTCCACCTTCACTTACTTCCTCTTTCCCCTCTTTTGCTCACGTTTGTGGGTAGATCTCAGTCCTTCCAACTACGGCTGTCTCAGCGTTAGGTCCTCATCTCTGCTCTGTGCTCTCTTCTCTGTCTCTGAGCCTCTGTCTCGCTCACCGTTCGGTCTCTGTCACACTCTGTGTGCATGCAACACCCCCCTCCTCCTCTCATAGATCTGCTCCCTCTCATCCCTCTCCCTTCTTCTCTCCCTCCCTCTTCGTGTGTCTCCTCTGGTAAATGTGCTTGGATTGCTACCCTGATCACAGCTTCACTTATGCTTGCAAGAATGCCTCCCTCCGTATTGCTGTGCCTGTGTTGCACAGAAAAGATGGGTATGAGATCTATCACTGCTCCCTGCGCTGACTTCTCTGCAATCATTTGTTCCAGAAGGGGAGCCCTTGCACTTTAAATGCTCTCTTACTCTTTTTTTATTTATTTATTCTTTCACACATCATCAAGCCCATTCTTTCAGGATGAAGATTACAGGGGAATTGTGGCTCTGCAACACTGCATTCCCCATTTATCCCCTTCCTTTCATCATGAGAGCACACCTATTATACCCTGACCCAATCCTCTTGCCCTTTCTACATTTCCTTTCCTCATCCTATCTTTCTGTCCCTCGCCCACCCTCTATTAAAGCTGCGATTTTCTCTCCCTCTCAAGAGAAAAGACCCCTGTATTTTACTTTGCGGTGACATTGAAAGCTCCATTCATCAGATTTATGTTAAGGTGGAGAGGAAATGTGATGGTCCACCTCCAATGCACCCACTGATGGAGATATGATATACCATAATACATTAATTGTTGGAATAAAGTTGTATATTTTCATCTAGGAGCGAAGAAAATAGAGAATATACTCAGAATAAAGAAAAAGGGTTGTTTTAAATATATGAGTCACAGCAGGAGTTTTCCATTTAGAAGGCTTAGGCAAGTTTTGCAGAAATACACGATGCAGTGGCAAGACTTGAGACCACCACACCAGAAAGGGCTTGGGGTGACAAGTTCAATTCCTTTTCACTGCACTTCCTTTTAGTTCTGCTTCTTTGAGCTTGGATTGCATGCTTTTCTAGCTGACAGTTACTATGCTGCAGAGTCAGTTGCATGCCCTTGAGATGCTCTCAAAAAAATTTAAGACCGCCTTAAAAAAAAGGGGGCCAGCACCACTGGGATGAGCACGTTTATCACAAACATGTACTCCAACCTTTACAGCGTGTTCAACACACATGCAAAATCCCTCTCTATGTGTGCATAAAAGAGATAAAGAGCAAGACTTGCTGGTGGAAACAGCAAGCAGAGATTTTGTCAATTCAGCATCTTCCGCAGGGGGAGGAGAGGGGGTGCTTGCGGAGGAGGGGTCTTTCCCTCAGCAAGGACATATGGCGTAAGAGTGCTTAAGCAGGTAGGGGAGGTGGGATAGTGGAGTGTTATAGCTCTGGTTTAGCAAGGCAAACAGAGCAGCTGAAGCTCTGGCCTCAGCCGTTCAGCGGTCCAACAAGAGCTGGATGACATGAATGAGAGAGGCTCAGGTGTGTGTCCTCTCCTCAGCGACCTAGAACAGGCGACTAAAGCAGGCATGAACACACCACACTTACATCAATCATGCATATAAATTTTATCACTGAGTCATATGGTTGCAAGTAGGCTGCAAAATAAAAAAAAAGCATCATGACTGCAGTTTTAATACCAGGAATGGCAACCAAGATCTGGTAGGAATCTGATGTTTACATGTGGAATATTTGTTTTTTACTTAAAGCCATTGTTCTTATTGTAGTGTGAGGGAAAAACTGATTTTCAAAACAATTAAATTTATTTAGTTTATTATCAGAAAATTTTCCCCAAAACTGGGACAGTTGAAGGAATATGGAAACCACAAATGATTTGATAAACGGGTTAACGGTTATGATTAATCTGTTAAATTCAAATAAATGCAGGTATAAAGAGCAGAAATGGGCTTTTTACTAAATGCGTTACATTATTTCTGCTTTGCTACATAATAGTATAACAAAAACAGTATTTTATATAAAATATTCACTCACTCTGTCATTGAAAACTGGTTGTAAACTGAATCGGATTCAGTCGGTGAAAATAACAATCAATGAGATCAATCAAAGATTAGCACAAATTCTATCTATCAAGTACATGTCAGAGGGGTTTGTAGACATATTTAAGTCACTCAATCAATCATGGATTGCACTATAAGGAAAGGATTAACAAAACGAATAAAAGATAACCAGAGGCATCAACCTTACAGTTAAAACTTTGCAGAATTTGGACAATTCAAGAGGAAAATGATCTCAAATACTGCTACAAATCTTCTTCAGCAATGCTGACAAAGAGAATATCTTAGTTTCACAATGACCAAATGAAACTCCAGACCTCTACCTGATTATAATGCTGAAGGAGACTTTAGTAGAGCTATGGATAATCAAAAGTTTAAAAAAATAAACATATTAAGCAATTGTTAATTGAGAATATTGTCACTAAACAAGCGTTCAAAGAATCAGTTTTTTAAGAAAACATGTTATCAACTGATTTTGTTTTATATAATTTCAAAGCCAACTATTTTTGTGTTGGAATTCCTAATATAGAAAAATTGAAAGATGCTGTTTTATTTTCTCCTGACTGGGTCTGTCATTAGATCAGCATATAAAGTAAATCAGCCTGTGCACGTTGCCACAGGGCCTCAGAACAGCTGCTGTCAGATGAGCAAGAGGTCAAGAGCAATTGAGTAAATGTGACTACAGCTCCTGTAAACATCCCAATTTGATAATCATTTAGAGAAAAGTGTCTGACGGCGGCCTCAGAAATTCTCCTTTTACACATACATGTTACCACCCATAATTATCATTTCATTTCCTTCACAGAAATAATTCATGCCAGATGGCTTGATGTTGAAAGATTGCCAGCAAAAACTGGCATTAATAAAGTTAATATAAAAAGGCACATGTGTACAATGCACCAATGCCTCAAAAATCTTTTGCCTAGAGCAAAAAGAGGTGCTTTTTTCTATTCATAGGTTACAGAGACTGGTCAATACCATCCAAACAGTGAGCATAAAAAGTATTCCTATCTGTCTCATATTATAGAAATATTGAAAAGAAAGAAAAATAGATATGAAAGTATATACAGGTATGGGGGGTTTGTTGTGACTGCTCAATAAAAATGTAATGCATAACTCTCCTCATAACAGGTAGCCTACAATTATATAAAAGGAGAGAAAAAGTGAAGTAATAAAAACGGCCCCGTTTTGACACTATTTTATGCTATAAAAAAAACTTATCCAGGAAAAAAAAGTACTTCCTAAAATATGTGCGTGTACCTTTATTAGTGGCAACCATGCTTCACTGAGTAATTAATTAGATTACTTTATGGATTATCATCAAACTTGCTTCATGTAATCTCGGCTGTGATTTTAGGACGCCCTCTTGTGGGCATGTATGAAAAATACAACACATACTTTCACAAACGGGCTGTTTTGTCTTGTTCTTTTGGCAGCTGATTGTCCCCAGCTGTTGAAATATACGTAATTTAACATCCAACATATGCTCATTCAAGTTAAATTCATTTATCGGGGATTTTGCGTCAGGAATTTTGCTTGCTCAACACTTCATCTTTCATTTAGTTCCCTACCAATAGGGGGCAACATACCAGTGTGGTGGAAACACTGCTAAATTTGTGTCCGAAGAAGAAGAAATTATCCGAGGTAGCTTTTTGGTAGACATGTCAAAGTGACTGGAGTAATGCTAACTTGAAAGCAATAGTTAGTGAGTTATTCAAAAGTGTGTTGAAGTTGGAAGGAGTGATTGTAGATCGACAACACTTACCAGGTGGCTTGTTAAAAGCCTTCGCAAAACCTGTGGAATACTACGGATTCCGGACTTTGATAACTGACAACAGCTGGTTTGGCTAGCATTAGCTGACTAGCTTGGAAGCTCTCGAAGAGTATCGTCAAGGTTTTAGATTCAGTCATGTCTGCGGCCGGAGACTTTGGAAACCCTCTAAGAAAATTCAAGTTGGTTTTTCTTGGGGAACAGAGTGGTAAGCTTGTCACAAAAGTTAAAGCTATAGTTGTAGTATCTGAATCTTACATAGTTATACATAAAACGGACCCTTGCGTTTTACAGCTTGGTGTTGTGATTATCGTTCACCAGTTAGCTAACCAGCATTAGCGGCACAGCGATACTATTGCGACACTGATGATACAGTGCGTCTGCATGTCCACGTTGGCTTTACAATCCAGTTATTAAATGTCTGAACGAAGACTTATGGAAATTGAAGTGTTCATCTGTTAGTCACCTTAGGTTAACTTGTGTTGTGGCAACATGTCATACAGTTACAGAACACGCACAAACTTAGTTCAAAGACGTGAGTGTGATTCGTGGTATGGACCCACACTTCATAAACCTGTTTTATATTCTAAAAGTTTTCAACTGGTTATTTATATAT
>JBAMIG010000016.1:5936368-5974706 GCA_037177335.1 Kiunga ballochi | reverse complement strand
TTTGGGAGTTATATCGAATCGATTTTTCTTTCCCAGTAGAGTTTGTAATAAACACAGTACATGTCTAAATAAACACTCAATCTACAATGGAATATTTTGTACAAGGAAACAAAGTCATGGCTCTAACTTCAGTTCTTGCCATCCTGTATAAAACAGGAAGTTCTCCGCAGAGCTGCACTTCACTATGGACACTGTCCTTAATCAGTATATGATATAAAATGAGCTGTATGTTTTTAGTTTTAAGTATGAACTTATTGATAAGTATCAATAAAATGGTGTATTGACCTTCTCTGGCTTTTTCATATGTAGGACCTCATAGGCATAAGATGGTTCATATTGTGAACTGTTACTGATCAACTTGATTGGATCACTGTATTTTTTTATTGTAGGAACAAGATGGGGTGATATTGAGAAGGTGGCAGGTTTAATCAGTTTTTTCACCGTGTCGTATCCTGTAATGTGATCAAACGTGGCTGATAAAGATAAAGAACACATTATGTTTGTCATATGGTGCGTAATCAGCTGTGGCTCCTTGTTGTCATGGAAACAGTTGTGTTAGCTTTAGCCATGTCACCATCACTTGATGCACATTGAAACTGATAATGTAACTTGAGCTCAGCAAAACACCACAGGGTTTAGAAGGCCCATTCCTTTGCTCAAAGCAGCTTCCTAAGTCCTCTCCACTCACATGTTATAGAAGTAATGATTGCTATCAAATATAAACAAGTTTAAATAAGTGAAATATTGCGATAAAGTCATAATAGTGAATGTGAACCTATAATCATCACATAAATGCGTTATTTGTTAATAGAAAGGGGTAAAATGCATCCCTAATTTTTTTACTTTGTGCTTTAAACTTTTTGTTTCATGTCATTGTATAGTTAATAAACATCATGTAATTAAACTGATTGCTTTGTCAGCAGCTAAAGCTTAATTAATTTCTACCGTCTGACCTGCACACATAGAAATATAATCCCTTCATCTCTCTTACGTTTTAGTGGGAAAGACTTCATTGATTACCAGGTTCATGTATGACAGCTTTGACAATACTTACCAAGTGAGTCAGCACTTTTTAAAACCTCATTATTCATGCTTAATATTCTTAATAATGTTGACAGAGTAGCGCTATGCACATCTGACTAATCATTATCTATTTTCAGGCCACAATAGGAATAGATTTCCTGTCAAAAACCATGTATCTCGAAGACAGAACAGTAAGTTTGTTTTCATCACCTCTAATAAATGGATCTTTTTTTGCAGCTAGTTAAGATCAGGAAAATTTTAGGCAAATCTGTAGATATTTAACACCCATTTCTGATATGTTTCATCTTAAACCTGCTCTAAACATACTGACTTTCAGCAGCATAATGCCATATCAGTGTAACCAGGATAATGTGCCCTCAGGACAGTCTCTTCATTTTCAGTGTGCTCTCACTTTCAACTGAAATCTTTCTTCCTCTCCTTCCTGCCCCTTCATCTATCTCTCATCATGTTTTTTAAATTAAGCACACCTTACTTGATCAAGAGAGGAGGTTTGATGACAAGTGAAGGGTGACTATTAATTTTTTCCTCCTCCAGGCCCAAACAGCTTGCTCTCTCTGGTGCTCATTCACTACCTGCATGCACTATGATCTGCCTGTTCTCTTGCTATCTTTCCCCCCCATCACTCTCTATTGATTTGATTTCCTTTCAATTTGCTTTTTACCATATTAACGCAGCTCATTTATCTGTTTTTTGTGTTTTATTTTCATCCCCTTTTTTTGTGTCTTTGTTTTTTCCTTCCTTATTTTTCCTTCCCATCCTGTTCCTGCCTCACAGATAAGGTTGCAGTTGTGGGACACCGCTGGACAAGAGCGATTTCGCAGCCTCATCCCAAGTTACATCCGAGACTCTGCTGCTGCTGTTGTAGTGTACGACATCACAAGTAGGCGATGCCTCTTTGCCTTGTCTTGTCTTGTATTGTCTTGAATTGGTTCTGATTTTCAGACTTGTTGAAGAATATTTAATGAATGTTTAACTTTAATGAGCTTTTCTGTCACAAAACCAGCTGCTTCAGACTTTTCCTCCCCTGAATAGTGATGAGCCGCTTCCTGCTTTCCTCTCCTCTTTCTCTTAGATATAAACTCTTTCCAGCAAACAACAAAATGGATTGATGATGTCAGGACAGAGAGAGGAAGTGATGTCATCATCATGCTGGTGGGAAACAAGACAGACCTTGCAGATAAAAGGTAACTTGTCTCTGTGTAAGCCACTGATTCTTTATGGTGGCTTCTTCCTGCTAGCCTTCCTGCAGCATCAGAACCAGTTTTATTTTTCCAATATGGAGATCAAAGCTTACCAGTTTGTTTTTGTATCCATTGTGGAAATGTCCGGTACATGATACGTTTTGTCCTCCTGTTAAATAAAGTTGTTTTTGTTTATTTTATTTTTTTGCTGTGCATTTTTTAACTCCATTATCTACCACAGGCAAGTATCTATTGAAGAGGGTGATCGGAAAGCCAGAGAACTAAATGTTATGTTTATTGAGACTAGTGCGAAAGCGGGCTACAATGTAAAGCAGGTAAGGGTGTGTGTGAGCCGTGCTCTGTAGATCAGTTGCAGAAGCTGCGATTCAGGCTACAGCTCTAAAAGCAACCAGTAAAATGACACCTTGAGGTCATTTTTTTACAAATTTGTTGTGATATAACCAAATTGTTTAAAAGCATTTTTCATTTAATTACAAGTTAAAGTGGATGAGTGTCCTGATTTTCCACTTTGAGGCCACAGGGCATCATCTTTTCCCCAAATGTTTTAAATAAGTTTCATGTTTCTTTAAACTGACTTTCTTATGGAACGTCATCTGGGAGGCTTTTAGTGTTGAGCAGCGGTGGCAGCATCTGCAGGAAGGGGCACGGCTTACTGATACACTTCCACATAATCAGTATATATGTTTTTTTTTTTCTCCTCTCTCGTCTGTGCGCTTTTGTGTGTGCTGGTATGTGTGTTCCTGTTTGTGTTTTTGTGTTGTGCGGATGGAAATTGTGGCTCATCACAGACAGATAACCACAGAGGAAGGCGAGCAGAGAGCGAAAGAGATGAATGTTCTGTTTATTGAAACAAGTGCAAAGACAGGCTACAATGTCAAACAGGTAGAGGGTGTGCACCTTTGTGTGTGTTGATGGCACTCATGCTTTCTTCTGATTGGCTTTTATTTCACAAGAAAGTGCTTTGAACATCAGGGGCCTCATTTATAAAACTTTACGTAGAATTTTTACTAGAATTGTACTTTAGCACAAAAAGATGAAAAAGTTGCTACGCCAAGTTAAAAGTTTGACTAACGGAGTTTAGCGCAATTTCCTTTAATAAATCACAACCTTGCTGAACAGACGGACAGCGTGAGGAGTCACCTGGAGCAGCCATCGCATGTAGCTTCTACCTACAGCGTCTTTTCCACACTGCTGTGCAGCAGGATGAATGAATGGATCCAGGGTATACACATAGAACCACATCCAAATAACTTGTGCATTAACTCAATGCACGTTTTTGCAGTTCACACAGACAACCTGCTTCTAACTGGGATCCGGTGGTTCTGGCAGGTCGGAGGATCTAACACTGGACCCAGTCCAGTACATAGATGCTTCTCAGCCAGTCATCATCATGAAAATCTTTGTGGTCCTTAAACAATCTCCCATCCCGATCCTTCTGTCAGTCTGCAAGTTAAGAAATAGGCTATGCGCGTGTCACTGCAATATTCCTATCTTTACACGGTTAATGTACCAATAAACACCGTTGCGACATTTTATTTAGTATAACACTTAGCTCGGATGCTTAAATACATATTTATGAGATAAATACCTCAATTTTTAAGCATGTCTATAATAATCCGTGTTTTTATGTTTTTATTATAATGATACACAGTCTGATGTGAATGATTAGAAACATGGTTTAATGTGTATTCTCTCCTGTGCTGCCAGTTTCTCCTTTCCAAAATGTCACTACGCAGCGGTACGCACTTTTCTACATCATGTTTAGTTTTTTAAATCCCAAACTTTGCTTAGTGAAGTACTTTTCAGGCCCGTTTTTTTGCGTAAGCAAGCTTTATAAATCAGGCCCCAGCTTTCAATGAGGTGCATGGATTATGTTTCTCAAACTCTTCCCCTGCCTGCTCCCAAGTATTTACATTAACCAACCTTTGGACTAAGAGCAGTAGATACGGGTCAGAGTTTGTAAACAATAAGCTGCTATCCACTGATTATCACAGTTCCAGTTTATTTTTGGCAATAAAATCTGCATGTTGTCCAGTAAAAGTCCATTTGATGCAGTTTATTGGGATCTGCATGTTAAGGAGCATCTTATATAAAACATGTTTTTTTTTTTATTTTGCAATATTATCCATGGTGTTTTCAAAGTCTTTAAAGCTTTCAATGCAAGCTATCAGTGAGGCACAACCCGTTCAAGGCAACAGACATGTCCCTCCAGCAGCTCAGACACAAGCTGCTTTATTACAGTTTAATTTGAAAAAGCTCTGATGGGTTGCATCCTCTGTGCAAGAGAAAAATCAGATATGATGGAATTATGCTGTGCATGCTTGCTTGAGTTCCTCCCTCGGTTTTTTGTCTTGCTTAAAGTATACCCCTGACAAAATACTACTTTTTTCCCTGCAGCTTTTCCGTCGTGTGGCAGCTGCCCTCCCTGGCATGGATACCACTCAGGACAAGAGCAGAGAGGACAGTATCCTTTGTGTACATGTCAGTGTTTCAGTCTGACATGACAGGAGGGAATTGGAAGGTGTCATTGCTCTGTGACATGTCATGTCAAATGGGCGCTATCTGCTTTAAGGGAAAATCTCATGTAGCTCTGACTTCTCTTTTGCCTTTTAACCCAAATGTCCCTTCAGATTTACTCTTTTAGCAGCACATTGTAATCCCACTGAAGGCTGTTTTATTGCATATGCTCTAAAAATGCACTTTGTTTATAATTTAATAAAGGAAATAAGCTATAGGGATGGTTAAAGGGTCCAAATGTAAAGTTATAAAAGCTGCTTTTTATTGTAAAATCAGTTATAAAAAATTCCTTGTATGTTAAGAAATGTCTTCTGTTCACATTCCTATTTGAAGACCACTTAGTAGTTTAGTTTAGTAGTCAAAAGATTAAATAGAAATGAGTCTGACGTAAATGAAGTATGTGATTCTGTCCCTCTGAAAGACTAAGTAATAAAGTTTTTATGGTTTTAACATTAAGACAGTTGGCAGACATTGTTTGTTTAAAATCTTCTGGTGACAAACATCTGTTGTAGGAAATAGTTCAGCCCAATCACTGGCAGTCAGATGGAGGCCAAGCTGCCCCACAGTAGTATGGTGCGAGCCCCCTCATCCAACCTGCAAATAAATAAAATAATTTTGTACTGGATTTGACTTTGGTAGCTTTTAAGGATAATGACATCTTTACCAGGTAGTGAAGTAACTTTTTCTATCTGTGTTATGACTGCAGGTCATTGAAGGCAACGTATGGGAAAGAATAGAGGCAACATTGCTTTGTGTTTCCCAGATAAATCGCTGAACAGTTTGAAAAGCCTAAAGTATATTTTGTTTTGGCTGTATTTGCGATCTGAGTGAAGCCTCAAAGTTGTACTTAGGTCAGCTTTAAACCCTTAAATATAGTGTGGGTTTTTTTCTAGGTTTGGTCTGCATGCATCACCAGTAAAGCATCTCTTGCCCAGAAAATAAAGTGACCACTGTATTTAGGCGCACACATTGCACACGTCTGTGTTATTAAGGAACAACTCAACAAAATTCACTCGTATTTTCACTTGTTTTCTTTTTTTTTATTTAAATGATCTGCCAAATAAATATGTTCCTTAACACTTTAACCTCAGTGATTGACATCAAGCTGGAGAAGCCACCAGAGCAGCCTGTCAGTGAAGGAGGTTGTTCCTGTTAATATTCTTGCCTGTGAAATAGGCTTTTTCTGCAACCCAGTCATTATTATCTGTTCATGTACCCATCCCTTCACCAATGTCTGTTTCCAGTCTAAATGTCCTTGCCCATGTGAAAACCTGCTCTCTCACTGAGATGCTCTGAAGGACATGTGTCACTTAAAACTGAATATTTGCACCTTAACACACATTCATTCAAACTCTAATTACAACTTGTCTCATTTGCAGACATTTCAGATTGAAGTAGTGACACCAGAGTAATGAGTGGTGTTCTCTGAGGATTCATTTAAAACCAGTCATGATGTATTGATATTTTGGACAGAGTCAAAATATTTTTTAAAAAAGAGGAATTTTGCTTTAAGTTTAATAAGCACCGTGTGGACGTGTGTGGTTTTAGTATTGAACACGTGAGCTGTTCTGATTGGCACAGATATGTCCTGAACATATTGTTTAATACACTGGAGGAAAGACAAGCAAGTTTTTGTGTTTAGGTAAATTATTAGCATTTTCCTGGTCATTGTAAAACACACATACTGTATAACGTCATGCAAATCGAGATGGAAGCAGCAACTAATGTTATGTGAAACTTGTACCAGCAGAGTGCTCTAACCATTTCTAATCATATGGCGAGAAAACACAGCAGCCACATTTTTACACTACATTATCCCCATCCAGCATAGATGCACCTCAAGATGTTATCCTCCATGTTTACTGTCCTTTCCCTGCTCCTGCACAAACCCTATGACATGGGTTATTTTAACCTTGGCTTCCATTTTATATCACTTGTGTTTTGTTTTGTTTTTTTTTTTGTTTTTGTTTTTTATTATTTTTTGTATAGATATTTGTTTTTCTCTAAAAACCACAGCTGCAGTGTCATTGATTACAAAATATTTCTTTAATGTATAAAGAGAATTTCTACTTAAAACTCACAATATACAGCATAGATTGGGAGATTTATGCCTTTTGGACTTTTAATGTAGAGGGCTTCCATGGCTTTGGGCCTAAATAGATAAGTTTGGTATGAACACTTAAAGACTTTTTTTTTTGCTTGTTTTTACTTTTTGGCATCAATCTTAGTGATTTATCTACTTGTATTTAATTTACAATGACTTGAAATATTTATTTCTGTTTGATTTTATGTTTCTTTTATATTGCTATTAATGTCTTCACTTTTGGTAACAGGACATGAATCTCTAATAAAATATGCATCTATTTGGACCACCTTTAAACAGAATAACCAAGTGTGTTGTCTCTGGCATCTGTAAGGGGGACTTTGATTATACTGATGTGCAATTTTTGTGCGGGGAAGAGTCGATTTTGTATAGTATAGTAATCCTTAACGTTTCTGTTCTGAATTGTTTTAAGTAAAACAATAAATATACATTTGCCACCACTGCTGGAAAATGTTTGTTTCAAGGATAAATGCTGCAGGACATGTAAAAAGTTGAATAACAAAAATTAAGACTAATTAAATCAGGGGCTTTTTTGCATTAAGTTTGTATGTAGCAGATTTTAATGTCAATTTGACCAATTTTATATCTTTTGTTGACATTTTTAGTGAAGTGCTGCTGCATGTGTTTCAGTCACAGATGCATGATTATGTACACCTAACACCTCAGTAGATCTAGAGAATCTCGCGAGAGTTCGCGGTCATCACCATGGAAACCAACATGTGTTTTGTCGGTTATTTTGTCGCTATGCAGAAAAACTTAATTGGCGAGTTGTACTTTTATTTCTGAGTGTACTTTAATGTATTTATTTCGGTCATGAGTCTGGATTATTACGAGTCGCTCGAAATAAACAGGAATGCGACTGACGTGGACATTAAAAAAGCGTAAGTTCTGCAAAACCTTAAAGCCTAAGCTTGCAATTTTTTTTATATCGGCCTTTTTATGATGTTAGTATCACTCTCGTTTTCTCGTGGATACATGTAGATATCGACGTCTTGCGTTGAAGTTTCATCCAGGCCGCAACAGGGAACCTGGAAGCGTGGAGAAATTTAGTCAGCTGGGTGAAGCCTATGATGTCCTGAGTGACCGTAAGTCTAACTGACGCTGCTCTATGTGCTACATATCCTGCTATATTTGTCATAAAGAAAACAAGTGCTGCATGTGCTCTGACTAGCTGGAAAGACTCATCACTCCTGAGTTTGGCAGAATTTAGATACAGTACTCCATGAATGGCAGCAGGTGTTTTAAGCAGCTTCCTTTTAATCCTGTGGCAGCTAGAAAAAAGGCAACCTATGATAAGTTTGGCGAGGAGGGTCTAAAAGGTGGTATTCCAGCTGAGTTTGGCAGTGGCGGGGCTTGGTCATCACAATATGCTTACCATGGGAATCCAGAAAAAACCTTCCAACAGTTTTTTGGTGGTACTAACCCCTTTGCAGGTTAGTAAAACCTCATCCAAATATAATATAATAAATGTTCAATGTACCAGCTGTGTCAATTAAGCTGCTTTTGTTGTTTGTTTTTGTTTATGTGTGTGTTTTTGTTTTGCTAGACTTTTATACTGCTGATATTACACTCCAGTTTGGCAACCTGCAACCAGGGGTGGTGAAGACTCAGGATTCCCCGATTGAAAGAGATCTTCATGTGTCCCTGGATGATCTCTTCCATGGATGCACAAAAAAGATTAAGATATCTCGCAGGGTACATGCTGCCGTCTTTCCTCAGCTGATACTTTTTGAGTGGTTAAATCATTCATAAATCCATTAGACTGAAAGCACCACATGTACTCAGATGCTTTAAGTGCATGACCCAACAGTAAGAAAAAAGAGAAAGATGGAAATAAAACCAACAACATAATACACTGTTATTGTACATGGAGCCTCATTTGTGCTGCAGGTTATGAATGAAGATGGACACACATCCAGCATTAAAGATAAGATCCTGACTATAGATGTGAGGCCTGGCTGGAAAGAAGGTACAAGGATCATTTTCTCCAAAGAAGGAGATCAAGTAAGTGAAGTGTGCAAACAATATATTTTTATTTAAATTAAAATTTGATATGAAATTGATTTCTTGATGAATGTAAATCGGACTATGTTAGTTAGTTCATCTTATTTCTGCCTATTTTTTGCTTTAATGTGACATATCCGCAATATTGCAGAATCAGGGCACATTGAAAGATTATAACACCGTAGTTTTGAGGTTTTTCTTGCACACACTACATAAATGTATTTTATGAATTAACCTCATTACTTAAATGTTAAACTTTTACCTGAATGAGGACCATGGAGGTGATCTGAGATTGTCCAAATTGTTTTCTTCTTTTTTTTTCTTTTTCTTTTTTTATGTAAAAAGCTCATTGTTGCTCAGATCTAGCATTTATCAGACTGCGCGCAGTAATCATTCAGCTGTATTCAATGTTCAGGGACCAAACAGCATTCCTCCAGATATCATATTCATTGTACGACAGAAGACTCATCCTCTGTTTGTAAGACATCACAACGACCTGATCTACAAGACCAGGATCTCTCTGGAGATGGTGAGTCATGCTAGGGTCCTATCAGTGCTCACAGTGGAAGATATGCTTCAACCAGAATAGAGACTCAAGCTGTTTATTCCTTCTTCAACAGGCTCTGACTGGCTTTTCTTTGGATGTCCAGACACTAGATGGCAAACTACTCAGCATTCCTATCAATGACATTGTACAGTAAGTAAATGGCTCAGTAGCTTTACTAAATAAGAAAATAGTATTTGATTATCTTGTTGATTGCCATGAATTTTAAAGCTAAAAGACTAAGAATAAAATACAGAATTAGAGAGCCAAGTTCTTCATGTAGGCAGGAGGACTCAGAATGCTTTGTTCTGCCTTTGGACAGATTTTTATCTGTCTCAGTTGATGTATAATTTTTTTCTCTGATTTATCACAACACCTCAGTCCCACATACCAAAAAGAGCTGAGTGGAGAGGGAATGCCGCTGCCCCAGAACCCTTCCCAGAGAGGAAACCTCATCATCTCTTTTGACATCCAGTTCCCTGAGAAACTCTCCGCTGAGAGGAAATATCTTATCAAACAGGCTCTGGGTTTTTAATGCGAGCATTTTAATTACATGTACAAAAGTTCATGTTGTTGCATTTGAATAAAATACTCATTGGAAAAAGAAGGTCAAAATGATTGTGTTACAAGTCAACTGCCTTTAGATAGACGTTACTGATTACAGGGAAACAGTGCAGCAGCTGTGATTTGCAGCCATCAGGGCTCGTTTCAGCTGCTCATATGTTACAAACATCACTACATTCCAGGAGCCAAGACGTAAGAAGGATGGCATGAACCTTATGAGAGAAAAAAATGAAAAAGAGAACATTATTATCTCTCCTTAATAAACCTTTTACTCCTGTTCATGCAGTTATTGCTTACCCTTTATAAAAGGCATGTGGGCCCTCTTTGGTCATCATGGCAGCAGCACAACTAATGACGCTGTTGTACTGGCCCAAAGCAGAGTTCATATATCTTGTCTTGACCACATCCACAGGAGAGGCGATCACAGTGGTGCAAAGTCCAGCACCAAAGGCTGATAGAAAGTGGCAAGGCAGGTTATCTGTGAGATACAGAGTGAGGATTTAAACCCAAGGCATGGAGAACAATCAGATATCACCTCCCAGCACTGCATTATGCTGAGCTGAAACCCCTCTTTTACCCGTCAGGGATGTTGACTTGAGAAGCATTTCCTTAATGAAGTCATACGTGACCAGTTCTGTGCAGTTAACAATCGCATTGCGTGCAATGTTTGGAGCAGTACCTGCGTGGCAGAGTAGTGAACGTGCATAAATGAATTTGTCATAAGAATCTGGAGTAAACCCTTCAAGACAACTTAAGCTCAAAGTACCTTTCCACAAACCACGAATGCCTTCTTCCTTTCCAATGGTTTTGTAAGCATCGATAGTGCCACAGTAGCGTTTAGCATGCTCACCAGACCTGGCCTGTGCCTGAAAGCGGACTTTTACTACGTCTGTGGGCTGAGCCAAAGCAACCGCCATGGCACCTGTGGTACATCCTGCAAGCAGCCGACTGCCGATCCCAACATCTGAACCAGAAAATAGATGACTCATCAAACTGGGTTCTCTAAGAACTCTAAGAGTTTGATAAACGTACAGAATACTCACGATCAGAGCCTCTAGTGTAAAACTGTTTAACAGAGTCATAGAGGCCGATTCTGACAGACGCAACGCTCATCTGTCTCTGGAGTCCTGCTACCAGTCCACTGTAAAGACTCCGAGGTCCCTCTGTGCGCACCATGGTGAGGATGGTGCCAAACACTCCACGATACTTCACGATTGGGACTTTACCCACTGCTCCAGGAGCTCTGGCTTCTCCCTGGATCTACGCATCACAAAGAAGGAACTCAGATGACCAAGGAGATACATAATAAGGTGCATAAAAGGTAATGAAATGCTTTGTTTATAAGCAAAAAGGTTCATATGATTCATGAAGTGAAGATAAAATTAAAATTTTGAAATACCTGCAGCCGCACTTTAGCGGTGTCCAATGGAAATGTGATCAAGTCAGCAATGCAGGCTGCTGTTCCTGCTCCCACAAACTTCATAGCTGCTGACGGAGGCACATCCGCACGGCCAAACCCAACCATTTTTCAGAATTCCTTCAACAATGAGAGTTCACTCTTTTTTTTTATGTGGACCAGAAGCTCCTTCAAAGTCTGTTAAAGGGAAACAAACATGCACATGTTAGCCAAAGATCACTAGATTTAAATGAATTATTCATTGTTGCAAAGTTAAGTTTAATCTGTGAGAAGAGTTTTGAAAGCCCTTATTGAACATCTTTGCTGTTAAATAACAGAGAAATATGGGTGTTTTCTCAGTTTCTCTACACATTAATTGTCACCTGTATTGAAGCAGCTTAAAGCAGAGACATCAAAGATCAGGATTCCCTAAAGGTATCCCTCTGGCTGAACTTTGTACCAGCGTCCTTGTTTTTCCATAGAAGATCTTTCAGAAGTGATCAGCCTTAAAATCATACTCCAAGTCCTGTAAAATAGAAAAATGACCCAAATGTGTCACAAAACCTCAGCAGAAATTGCAGGTAAGAATATTATTAGGAATAATCTGGGTTTACCGTATTTTTGTGTGGAAAAAGTGAAATTCCTCTTTAGGTTTGCTGGTCTGTCTGGTGGGATGAATGGCCGGGATGTGGTAGAGTCAGGGGAGGGAAGAGCCTCGTCTTTATGTACTATACTGTTACATAATAGCACAGCATGTGTTACTGGGGGGACTCACCCTAACAACGACTCCATAGGCTGCCTGCTGGTCAAGGGGTCAGACTACTGCTTGAGTGTCGGTGTGGCAAACAGCAAAAGGTTGCATAGTTTGAAAAAATCGTTTCCTTTAGTTTTTCCACATCATCAGAAAGCTTCGTCTGCACTTTGATAAAACATAAACAGCAACACAAACACAAAAATAACTTTATTTTCAATTTGTTGAAATAAATGGTCCAATCTGTCTTTTTGTTGTTTTTTGGGTTTTTTTTTTTTTTTGTAAACCTGCTGCAAAAAAATCATTATGTCAGTTACTTGTTGAAGTGTCTGCATTACAGAGAATGCTGAGTCATCTGGAGCATTATTACAGCACAAAGTACGCTCCACACCAGATTAGAGCCATGTGTTCAGGAATCAATCATCTCGCCACAGCTTTTCTCAAAATGTGCTTCAAGACTTTCTGTTTGTGCTTTGATTAATGAGGTTTTCTTATATACTTTTTTACTTAGATACTGTTCATATGAATCAGCTGATTTATGTTAATTTATTCTTTATTTAGCCAGGAAAATCGTGATTAAAACCTGCTTTTCCGAGAGAATCCTGACAGTAAAACAGTAAAAAAAAAAAACAACATCAACAAACAAACAACATAACACAGATCGAGGAAAACTATTGGAAGGTATTGAGGTATTCGGTACTTTCAGCTTGATTTTGAAGGCATTTAGGGACAATAGCCTAAATTAGTTTTTTTTTGCAACACGTTCCTGGGAAAGTAGATCTGCATTAACAGAAGTGGGCATAAGGAGCGGACAGTGGATCATTTGATTGTAAAGAGTATAAATCAACACTTTGCTACGAGATTAAAAAGTCATTCTGATGCAGAATTCCTTTAAAAAAACCACTTTATTATCGAATTCCCACAGTTCACTGCGCTGTATTTGCAGAGTGGCATTTTTGAGCAGCTGTGTTTCCTGGACAGCCCTCTGCAGAGTAATGCAGCCTTGGATGATTCGCTGCAGTTTGGCAAATATAGAAAGAGCAGACATATGATATCTGAGGGTTGTAAAGTGCAATGTAGTGTCTCAGTGCCTGGGTACATGTTGTTCCTACAAATGTCACTTAATGAGAGTTCCATGCTTCTACATATCTGACTGACCCTGCTAGAAAGTTATAGCAAGGAGTGTGTGTACGCAGTCCCACTATTCAAAGCTGCATTTATTCATTAGTCCAGTAGCAAAGGAGAGGAGCTTCTTCTTCTTCTATTATGGATTGTTTTATGCAAATCCCACGTTCTCTGTTCTGACCAAATGCTTGTGAATGATGTTTTACTGTATGCTCACTTTATAATACATCATTTTACAGTATTATCATGATAATTTACAACCACTTCCTGCAACATTGGATTGTCTATAACAGCATTTCTTTTATCAGAAGAAATGGCTTTCTAACAGTGTTTTGAGCAGTGTCATGGAGGAGACTGCTATTGTCTTTGGAGACTATAAAATGATGATTTTTATTACATAAAATTGTAAATACAGAAGAATCCTGAATTAAACTCCACCAAAGGTTAAGCTTGTACAGTTTTATTAAGCATTGCAATTTGTTTTTCCTCCCTTTTAAAGGTGCTTAAAAGAATCACACAGAACCCAACAAAGGTAAAAACTAAATAAAATGTGAAAATAATGGAACAAGCAAACCTGAAAAAGTGCTTTTATTTATTTTTTTAGCTGTTGTTTTACTTTTCACACTGTGCAACATATTTTGACTCACTGACCAGCAATAAGTCATACTTTTTACAACAGTAAGCGCATACATTCGTCTTTCTGTACAATCCTCTGACTGCATAACAGAAATAACATTAAACATTGTAAACAATAATGTCATTATGTAATATTACGCTCATTCATTCATGAATGTCCATCACCCAACAGTCAACTGATCATAATTAAATCATACATATTGATCTAACTCTCCTGATGTAGCCTTTTGAACATGTTTTTATTTTAGTATTGTCATCATTACGATCCATAAAAAATGTGTCTTTATGCTCTGATCTTTGAGTCATTCTAACATCACAGCTATGTCCCCAGGTTTTTCCTGCCGTAAGTTTTTGTCTGATGCCATCTAACCCATAAAGTCATTATCCAAGCCACATCCACAAGGCGGAAGTCAGCCTTCATCACCTCAGCACTCATTTGGGCCTCTGCTTACATTTCTCCTGCATCATGCTGCAGGTTGGGCCGTTGTGTTTCTCCAGTCTTAAGAGTCTGACAAGGTGCGTTTAAAACGGTGACTCCCAGTACCGATTTGCTCTGCTCATACCTCGCTTAATTTGTTCATAAGTCACAAACATCACAATGTTCCAGGACCCCAGTCGTAGGAAAGAGGGCATGAACCTGAAGGAGGCAAAGGAAAGAAGAGTAAAGAAGGGCTCCAAAGAGGTTATTTGTTATGTGCATTAAAGTTGTATTAATGTATATTTACCCTTTATAGAAAGCTGTGAGTCCTTCATTTCTCAGCATTGTTAGGGCACAGTTAACAGCACTGCTATACTGGCCAGTTCCTGAGTTCATGAACCGTGTTTTGACTACATCCACAGGAGAAGCCACAACTGTTGTGCAGAAACCAGCACCAAAGGCAGCTGAGAAGTGGCACGGCAGGTTGTCTATGGATAAACCGGCAGAGTCACTTTCTGAGAGAGTATTTGTGATGTCTGAGTGGTATATTTTTCAGACTGATAGCTGATAGTTACCTGTCATTAGGTCATACTTCAGGATCAGTTCTTTGATTATGTCGTAGGTGACCAGCTCAGCACAATTCACAATGGCATTGCGGGTGATGTTTGGCATGCAGCCTGGAAGAAAGCAGGAGAGTGTTATTTCCAAACCTGTGAAGAGAATCATCACAAAGAAATAGAACCGGAAGTGAAAAGGGCGAATACCTTTCCAAAGTCCGCGTATGCCCTCATCTCTGGCTATTGTTTTGTACGCATCCAGCGTGCCGTTGTATCTTCTCTCACCGTCAGCCAGTCGGACCTGGGCTTGGAAGCGTACCTTTACCACATCTGTTGGTTGTGCAAAAGCCACAGCCATTGCTCCGGTGGTGCACCCTGCCATGAGCCGAACCACAATCCCAGCACCTATAAACGGGGAAAATTTTTACAGAAACTGCCTTGCTCGTGTACGACAGCAAACACACAAAACTCACTCTCAGTTCCTCGAGTGTAGAACTGCTTCATGGAGTCATAGAGGCCAATACGGACAGAGGCGAAGCTCATCTGCCTCTGGAGTCCTGCCACCAGACCATTATAAAGGCTCCTGGGCCCCTCAGTGCGCACCATGGTGGTGATGGTACCAAACACACCCCGGTACTTCACTCCTTTGGTCCATTCAGCTTTCTGAGCCTCTCCTTGGATCTGTACATTTGGATAACAATCATGGAGTTTAGCAGTACATTAAAAGCCAGGAATAAAAAGCAAAATTGAAGAATGTCCAGCTCTGACCTGTAGCCTAACTTTGGCAGTATCCAGCGGGAAGGTGATGAGGTCAGCAATGCAGGCTGCTGTGCCTGCTCCAAAGAACTTCACCGCTGCAGAGGGTACCACTTCAGTGGGTTTAATGCCAACCATTTTTCTGTCTGGGCTGATGGCACAAATAGAAAGATCTGCTCTTAATACTGTTTAGCTCTGTGGAAATTACACAACATCCAGGCATGCAGGTGTGTGCAGAAATTGTGTACCTCTTTGTGAAGATGAGATTTAATTCATTAATTTCAAGTTTTCTCAAGAAGCAGACTGATCTTTGGAAGTGGTTCAGGTGTGGAAGTACCTTTGGCCATAAACTGCTTCTGAGGCAAATTAGCTAGCATACCACCGCTCCCTAAAAAACAAGCATTTATCATTTAGGTCATGATCCAATGGAGCTTTATAGAAGATTATGTACAGATTTGAAAGTATTAAAAATCACAGTTACCTTGAATGTTTTTAAAACTGTTAAAATCCAGCAAAAAGGGAAGAGTAAGTAATCTATTGCAGTATTAATCCATAAAGTGTCCTCGCCTCCTGCACTGCTTCACTGTGGATGGAGTCCCTGCATTTATATGCATCGTTTTCACATGACTTCAAGGCAGCCTACCAAGTTGTAGCACCTGTTAAGCGAATGTCCTGTTTTTCACTCTGTGACACAGTTGGATACTTGAGCACTTGTTGATCTTCTCATAATGGTATCATCATACCAGCAGCCTGGCACAACAGGCTTCCGTAAACATACACAATGTTTTCAGCTTGTTTTTCACTTCCCTTCAAAAACACTTTCTAAAAGTGTGTGACTTTTTTTTCAGTTTGGAGCCCTACACTTAGATATTTACAGAGAATTTTCCATATTTATCAGCTCATGTTACTCCACTGACGTTACAGAGAGTACCCCCCTTTTCCATTGGCCAAAATGTGCAGCCAACCAAACTTGAAGGTGTGTCTGGTTTTGCTTAATGGTGTGACAGCAACATTTTTGTCCAGCTGTGCTGGATACCACTTGCACTGCACATCTGAGTAATTTTTGTTAATGCCCTGCAAAAAAATTCAAAGCCATGTCAGGAGTTCTAGGAATTTCCTCTCTCCTCCCAAATGATGGGAGTTATGAAACTTTCTGGGCTAAGGAACAGCCCACCTCCTTAGCCAATCCATTTGATGAAAAAGGGTGGGTGGATGCAAGTAGCATCTGTGTGCAGTCACGGAGACTGTTTGTGTAAACTACATGCAGTAAGGGGGCTGGATGGTGGTTGGAAAGTGTTAGAGGGGGGTTGGTGGGTACATTTTGTAGGTGCAGTGTTGGAGTTCTTTGTGTGCACATGATTTTCCATAGTTGCTTCAGGTCATGGCTCAGACAGGAATATGCCAAAGCACATCTTCAAACCAATCTCCTCTAAGAATCTCATTTTTCACCTCCTGCTACACGAGTGTGTCAATCTTTATTTTTAATCAAAGGACTCATTAAAAAAAATTCACATATGCTGCTTTAAACGTTCCAAACCTTTTGACTTATATTTTTCTGAACAAGGTTGATGATATATCCTGCTATAAAAAATATGATCTATCACTGCATATTTTATGCTGTTTATAGTATTTTAACTACATAGCTCTTTTAAAGAGGATCAATTATTGCAAGTCCATACGGCATGATGCTGAAGTCCAAATAAAGTAGGCATTACTGTAATAAACTGTGTGCTTTTAATACCCCCCATGGAAGGTACAGATAGTCCCTGCTTCATCACCTGCTTCATCACCCGACACCTAAAACAGATTTCTTGAGAACGCTGTTAGTGACCTTTGCACACACAGACAGTCAAGTAAACACCTCACGGATCTGGCTTCAACCAGTTTGCAGCCAGTCTCCTGCCCCCACCACCACCACCACCCCACCCGCAATCTCTGTAAATGAGACTAAGTAAGCAGACTCCTGTCACCATGCTGCCCTCCTTCCAATTTGAATACCACAAACCTTGATTCAGAGCTAAGAGAGATAATCTCCATCACTCTATAAATATAAAGAGCGTAATTCTGCCAGTGGTGTGTGTATCACTTGCATCATATAAAGGTTATGGAGCAGAGGGCTTCTGATGCTGTACATCTGCTTTCTGTATTCACATATTAAACAGTGAAGTTGCATTTTTTTTAAACAGAGGGGCACTGAAGCAGCTCTCTATAACCTCACTGAGTTTTTTAGATATAACTTCGCATTTTGTAATTAAAAAAAGAATCTGAACCAAACTGAAGTTTTTATACATCATTTTGACATACAGTGTTTTAAAGCATAACATACATGTTTCACAGAGAGTCTGGATGGACCTACTGTACATACCAGAAATGACTCAGTGCTTTGCTTCTTTATACTTGGCATAGGTTGGCAATCTTCTTTTCAAAGCCCCCTTTTAGGATCAGCTGCCATTAGAGGGAAGAAAGAGCTCTGACTTCTTTTTATGACCAATTTCACTTTTTTTTCTCAATTTAAGGTTGCTTCAACAAACATACACCCCAATGAAAATATATAAGACAAGGATTGAAAACTCCTTAAATATCACATTTTTAATGCCATGAATGATGCAAACTTTATAAAGAAAATGTATTAATGTATAAAATGTATTAAATTAGAAAACAGTTTTTTTGCAAATCATACAGACTGCTGATGTAGGTGGTTTATTGCGTCGGTAGAGGGCAGTGGTGATTTCAGGTGAGTAGATTGACTTACTGGAAAGTAAAAGAAAAGAAGAAGAAGAGACGCTCGAAGAAGAGCGCTAGCAGTTAGCCTAAGCATTAGACTAAAGCTATTTATCCCATGTCTGGCAAGGGTTGGTAGCTGTTGCAAAGAAATTCATATGCAGGGAAAGAAAAGAACGGTGATTGCATATATTTCCTGACAGAGACTAACTCCTTTTATAACGTAATGGAGAAACAGCTGCATCTGAACCTGCTAGCGTCCAGACCTCCAATGGCAGGTGGTTTTCAGTCCGGCTCTAAAATGAAAATGGGGTGAGTTAGCTAGCATCTTATTCGCTTGCTATAAACTATGTCGGATTTTCAACGCCCCCTTTAATCTATCAATATCACCAATTGGTCGCTGTATTTGAAGCCAGTTAGTCGAGTCTATCGTAACAGCTTCATACAAGTAAACGCAGTTGATTATTTAAATTAGGAGCTGTTGCGACGACAGTTAAGGACCTTCTTTGTTATGTATGTAGTTTATAGCTTTTGACATGCTTGTGTAACACAGCTATTTTGTTGTTTTGATCGGTGTTACAGTCTGTAAATGGCCGTGGGTAGAGAGAATAAAGTACAGTGAACCACATTGCAAATATAGTAACAGTAAACAGTATATGTATTCATGTTTATCCATTTATTGGTGAGTTTTTTTTTTTTTTACTGTTATTATTTCCTCTTTTATATTGAACAAGTTTATTTCAACAGACCAAATCTGAGACAAAGAAATGTTTTGAATTATTCTGTTTTCTGTTTAATGCAGACCTGGACGGAAGAGGGACTTCACCCCCCTGCCCTGGAGTCAGTACTTTGAGACCATGGAAGATGTTGAGGTGGAAAATGAAAATGGCAAAGATATATCCTTGATAGTTGCTTCTCTTTGATACACCTACATTGCTGGATTAGGATGACTTAGGTGCAGCCATGTATGACACACTTTAAAAAAATATTATTATTAGAAGAAAAGTCAGCATGAAATATTGATACTGAGTTTTGAGTCTCTTTCAGACACAGACAGCTTTCAATTAAACAGACTGAGCGTGTCAGTGTTGCATTTGAGCATTTTCACTGACTTGAACCAGAACAATACCCAGACTTGGCACATGTCTGAAGTGCTACAAATCAGACAGACAATTATCTGAGTGGATTAATATGGCCTTTGAACAGCTTTGCTGAAAAATCTGAGTCATGTCTACATAAATAACAGCTTTGTTCAGACTTTGTTTCTACCCGTACAATTTAACCCTCATAAGTATAGCAATGAATGTTGAACAACAGGACATTTTATTTTATATTAACCCTGATTCTGTCCTCTGTTACCATTTTTCACAAAAATACTGCTTGCTTGCTTTTTCAATGGAAAACGTTATGACAACATGACATGAGATGCAACATGAGGACTTTATTTAAGGTCTACTCATGCATGAATGGAATACATTTGCATACACCATATGCTTCATCCCATTTAGAAATCAAGTGTAAAAAATGTTAATGAAAGGTCACACTGCTGAATAACAGTTTCTTTAACATATATATGTTTGGATGTTTTGACTAAAAGCATCAGCTTTTTTTACCTCGGCATACCATAAAGAGCTTTCAGTATTTACAGTGTTGAGTTTATCCTGTTTTGGATTACATGTATGTCACAATCCTTGCACAGGTTTGCATTTTAGTACCTTGACTACTCTGAACATTTTCAGAATTTACTGCAGTGGCTCTCATGGTCCTGTGCTGCTCCTGCTCCACGGAGGAGGCCACTCTGCTCTTTCATGGGCAGTATTTACTGTGAGTATTCATTTTATGTTAATAGTCACATTTGTTGTATAAAATGTTTTTTAATCTTTCTTTATGAATCTTTACAGGCTGTCATTTACAGTAGGATCAACTGCAGGGTGGTAGCTATGGACCTTCGAGCTCATGGTAAATATCATGCATAGCAGGTTGCCTCATGATTTACTATATATATTTACCGTTCAGAAATGTTAAGATACAAACAATGAACATTTTAGGTTTGTTTCAGAGTGGAAACATCTGGAGTTATTCCTCATGGGGAAATGAAATGAAAAATACTTTATTGATCCCAGAGGGAAATTCGAATCGTAGTAGTTTTTTTAAATACAAAAAATAGGTAATGATTGGTCTTCACTGTTCTTGCGGGCCACAAAGATTCTCTCCCCAACAGTGACATGTCCAGGATGACAACAACGCTGGTTAACCAGCACAGCCACTCCACCTTCAGTCGAGTTAATTCCGGTTTACACGGACCGTTTTGAAGCCGTGTTCAGATGCATTACAATCCGGGATGTGTTCATGCAGCCATGTCTCGACATATAACGGCACTCTGTATTCTTTCCGAGACCTGGTTAGCACCTGGAGCTCATCAATTTTGTTAGCTAGCAATCACATGTTACCCATCACAACAGATGGAAAAAGAAACGGTTTAAATTGCCATCATATAACTCCAGACTTTTGTGGGTTTATATTAAAGTAAATGGATCTAAACTGTGTTTTAGTTTTTAAAATAAACAATTTTGGTACCTGCAAAGCGTATCCATTAGTATCACTGTAGAAAAAAGGTTGTTTTTTTTTTCTCTACAGGTGACACTAAAGTGAAAAATCCTGACGATCTCTCTGCAGAAACTATGGCCACGTAAGTTGTGTGCAGTAAAGACAGTGACTAGTTTTGTGTAAACAAGTGCATTTTAACTTTGCATTAGAGACAAACGCAGCACATAATGATCCAGCTGACCTCAGGATAGTCTGCCACAAAGAAAATACTCACTTGTCTGTAAATGTTTTGTATATTAAAATGTTTTTGCTTTAGAAAAACTGTAGAAATTAAATGGTTGTAATATTTAACAAGACTGGTTTGAAATTAATGTTGAAAAGGTCTTATCAGACAATGATTCATCAATAAGACACAAAAAGTAAAGGTTAACAGACTGTTCTGTCTTTTTTAAAGGGATGTTGGTAAAGTGGTGGAGGTACTCTATGGAGAGAACCCTCCTCCCATCATGATTATTGGACACAGTATGGGCGGGGCCATTGCAGTTCACACAGCTATTGCTAATCATGTCCCATCACTGCTTGGACTCTGTGTCATTGATGTTGTTGAAGGTAAAATGTGACAAAAAGGGAAAGAATAAGGATTTTTTTTTGTTTCTGTGTTTATTTTATTAATCTGTTAATTTCAATATTCAAAATGGAAAAAGACAAAACAAACGGATCATTTTATTTTATGCAGGAACAGCAATGGATGCTTTGAACAGCATGCAGAATTTCCTCAGAAGTCGGCCAAAAAC
This sequence comes from Kiunga ballochi, assembly GCA_037177335.1. Lineage (NCBI taxonomy): Eukaryota > Metazoa > Chordata > Actinopteri > Atheriniformes > Pseudomugilidae > Kiunga > Kiunga ballochi. The sequence continues at coordinate 5,953,026 of JBAMIG010000016.1, read as the reverse complement.
GTTTAAGTCTCTGGAGAATGCCATTGAGTGGAGGTAACTGCCTGGCAAGCTTGTTGCTGTAACAGATTATTTAATGGTACTTGAGAATTAATTGATTTATCCAGTATTGATTTGTAGCTTTTCATTTTGGTCCCACATAAGCTGCTGTTGGATCAGGGAGACATTAAAAAACTTGTGGGACTGAACTGAACAGCTCCTGTTTAAGCCAACATGAAACCTTGTTCCATTTATATGTTACAGATTTATTTTAAAGCCTCTGTATTTATTTTTAAGCTTCAAATGAATCTGTTTACTACTCGTATGCATTGTAAACATTTCTGTTCTTCACTTTCAGTGTGAAAAGTGGCCAGATTCGAAACATTGAGTCTGCGCGGGTGTCAATGGGAGGCCAAGTGAAGAAGTATGTCTGCTGTGCTTCTTTTCTAAACCCTCCTTCAAGTTGAGTCTTTTACTTTCCTTTGTTTTGATATAAACAGATGCGATGAGTCCACCAGCAGTCCGAGTGTTTCAAATAGCATTGGTGAGGGTATTATAGAAGAGGAGGAAGATGAAGAAGCGGAGGAGCAATCCAACAAGAAAAGAATGAAGGAAGATGACAAAGAGGTTCGAACTAATAAAACTCATCTTTCTCATTTCACCTTTGCTGTGTTTAAAAGCTACTTCATTTTTCTTCCCTCATCCAGATTAAGAAGGAGAGCATCTTCACCTGGCGAGTCGAGCTTTCAAAGACAGAGAAATATTGGGAGGGCTGGTTCAGTGGTCTGTCCACCCTCTTTCTTTCCTGTTCTGTGCCCAAACTGCTCCTGCTTGCAGGTTTGTTCCTTCATGACCACGTTATGAATTTGATGTTGCGTGCTCATCAGGTATTTTGATTGGTTGTTTGGATGATCAGAAATAATGTTGGTGCCATAACTTGTTTATTTCTACAGGAGTGGACAGGCTTGACAAAGACCTTACTATTGGACAGATGCAAGGTATAAAACATTTGTAATGCATCAGTTCTTCTATATTCTTAATGTGGAATAGGCTGTCTCAAAAATGTTTGTGCCTTGTCCCCATAGGGAAGTTTCAGATGCAGGTCCTGCCTCAGTGTGGTCATGCTGTCCACGAGGACGCACCTGAAAAGGTAGTGTACATGTATAAAAATGGAGGGGAGCTTTCAGATTCAGCATTTAGGTTTTTTGCTTTTTAATAATGAGTCATTAAGTATTTATTCAACCTGTGTTTCTGCTGTCAGGTAGCAGACGCTTTAGCAACATTTATGGTCCGACACAAATTCACTGAGTTTAAGGAAGGATATCTGTGGTAAGTGAGCCTTCAAAAGTATTTAATTCTGACACATTTTATCTATTTATTCTAGCTGGAACAAAAGGTGTAAGATTGTTTTCTATTATATAAATGAGTCCTGCACAGAAAAAGCGTAAAGGATGTTAAACTTGATAATTTACTCATGAAGGAAATGTTCAGTTTTTACTGTTACATTTTATTTTTTAACACTGTTAATTTAACCTTTCTTTGATTTCCATCAAACCAACCACCTATTTTAAGAGATATGCAGTAAATATTTGTCCAAGATAAAATCTAACGATGCACTTTTCATCTTATAGTTTGTTTGTTTTTAATCTATTTTAAGGATTTGTATGAACACCTGAGGAGATTTTAGATAATTTGTGTAACACCAGATGTAAATGGGATCACATTTCTATTTGTATTATTCTTTTTTTCCCATGTGTTGCTTTTTTTTCTTACAGCTAATTTCCTGTCTGTATGAGCCAACCGCTGCAAAAAGAGACATTATGAGACTGGTTGACATTGTTGTCCAGTTTAGCAGCAAATAAAGAAAAATATAACATTATTATTATTATTATTATTATGATTATTATTGTTATGATTATTATTGTGTTGCTTTTGTTATTTTACTTTTCAGCTTTGCCTTATTTTTATTTTCAAATTGGAAATTGATTGTACTTTTGCTTTACAATGTGTGTATTGTCTTTTTTATTTTCTAAAATGTAATGCTCTTGTTTAATGCTTCACTTTGAGTAATTGCATCATTGTTAATGTGTGTTTGTAATGTTCAAAATGATTAAAGGTGGATGCAGCCAACACTATCCGCCATGTCTTTGTATTTTGGTTGAATGTGGAACTTTCATTCATACATTTTTCCACTGTTAGATCATAGGATCCAGACCTCCTCTGCATACCCAGAGTACGGTTGTTCAGCACTGTACGGCAGCCAGACCATCGTTCTGCTGTCTTCATGCAAAACAGGACCGGTTAAAAACTAAACTAGGTTTTGAAACCGATGAATAATCTTCCCTTTGTTTTCCTGGTAAACTTAATGGAACAAAAACAAGTTTTAATTGTGCCTCAAAGGACAAAAGAGTCTATACGTATAATCTAAACACTTGAATTATTAATGAATGGAATTGACGTCCTCTAAAGAACCAAGGCCTTCTGAGATTGTCATTCGACTTAATGAACAACTGCGACATTTTAAGTTTCTTACAGCTATTTGTGTTTTTATTGCATCACTTTGGAGGTAGCAACAATTCCTACTTTTAACAAGCTTAAAAATTAAAATAGCAAAAAACCAAAACCAATCTTTAATAATTAAAGACTGATATAAAATGACAGGAGGATTACCAACTAAATAGACATTAAAAAGTGTTGGAATAAAAATATTTTTTGTTCTTCTCTGGAAATTATTCTTCTCAATCATCAGTGGTCACTCAAAAGGCTCCAAAGAATAAAACTGTTCGGACTTTGATCCTTTATCATTTCAGTAATTACAAAGACTATTCATTTGCCATTGATTTTTTCTATCTGATCAAAGTAAAATAAAGAGAAAAAAAACATGTTCAGCACTTTTAAAAAAGTATTTCCAAACTAAAAGCTCTTTTAAAGAATAGTTGCCATGATATGTTGCAATGAAAAGAAAATAATATAAAAGAAATAAAAACAAGGTCATAGTTCTTTTCTGATGAACCTCCCTTTCTTATTGACTGCTGTGTAGATTATATGCAACCCACAATTTATAAGCCAAGTGTTTACTGGTTTTACTGGTATCACTCAATGCCAAAAAACATAAACAAGCAAAAACAAGCCAGTCTGAGTTTTACTTGTCTGGTTAATTAAATGGCTCTATTAAATCCTGGACATGCAGCTTTTTCACTCTTTCCACTGCTGTCTCTGAATAAATATTAAGGCTTTGCAGATTTTTCTGTGTGATTTTGTTTCATGTTCACATTCTCATCATGCACCATTAAACCAGTGTAACGTTTTAAGTTTTTAAATGTGTTTTTATCTTACCAGTCACAAACTCTGAAAAGCAGTCTGGCTCTCGCAAATGTAAAATGATAACTGGGAATGATTTGTTTTTATACATGATTGTGAACATGCATTAAAAATTTTCTTTCAGTTCTTTCTTAATTGTCTTTACATGAAATTTGCTATACGTATTAACTTGCTTTATTTATTATTTAATTAAACACATTACTCAGACCCAACACAGACATATTGTGCTTTATTTATATGTTGCAACTTTCTCAAATCCTAATTATATATCTGCATTGGTCAAAATACCACATAGATATGCTACAGTGACACCATTTTTAACTATTTCTGCACAAGTCAGAACAGCTGGTTTATGGGTGAGTAACTTCCTCCTCCTCAGTTCAGGTTGTGTAATTGATAACGCTTTTATCTGATTTGATATAATCCATAAAGCAGCACTTCTGAACTTTAACAAAACGTAACGAAGGCTAATTTAGCATCTGTCTTATATCCTGTCTCTTCTCTGAGTGCTGTCATCATTCACAAGTCACTCAAATGTTTATTCTTGCCTCTTCTTCTCACGTTCTCTCTTTCTTTTTTCTCTTTTCCCCTCTTCCTTCCACAAAAACCTCATGGTTTCTTTGCCGTATCGGTCATAGTTGCAAACCAAAATTGCAATGTGATGCTATCCACTGATGTGTAAATCATAATTTTATTTCGGTTTTTGCAATGCACTACAACAACAATGCAAATGTTGTGTGATGTTTCAGGCAACAAGGCTTCCCAGCCTCCTGTAGAAAACAATAAGATGCAGAAAGTTTTCTGTTTAGAAATGTTTTTAGTCTAGCTATAAAACATAAAGTAACACTAATTAGCATTGCAATAATTACACAGGTTTTAGTCTGACAGAATTATGGGATGATTGTGGCTGACTGGCTAAATGTGCTAATGTTAAAAACTCTTTGTCATAGCTGACTTTTAAGTAAAGTAAAGGTTCAGTAACCCCATATTCTATAACGGATAGAAAAAAAAACTTTCCCAACACAAACAGCAGCACAACCAGTGCTGAAATTTGATTGGTTGATCATGTCACATGGGTGTTCATATCAAGATACTGACCACTGATATAAAGAGATGTGAGCTAAAGGTTAATTCTTTCTACAGAGTTGTCTTCCACAAGTTAATTTCCAAATGACGTTTGACAAAACCAATAAATTGTAAGTGACATTTTTCAGTCATTTAGGTATCATTGAGGTACTGTATTGTTGCTTAATAATTTAGTTTTGGTATTTTAGCTACTGTAAATTATTCATTTTTTGCTTAACTTTATCTACTGACAGATTTATCTTGCACCACCCTCACAGTTCAAAACAAATGTCTTTGTTCTGTCTTTACAGATGCTGCATGGAGACCTTATCATGAACATTACAGAAGCCCTGCAACTGATGCCATTAGAGACCTCTGTTAAAGTTTTGCTGTCTGTAATGCCTTGCCTTGTTTTCTTGTATATTAATAGTGTCATGGTGTTTGCGTTGTTGAAAAAGCCTCTCTTTTTAGAGTCCCCTCGATACGTCTTATTTGGTCATTTGCTCATTACTGACTCTCTCCAGCTTCTGCTCAGTTTGATGCTGTACCTATTTGCTGTGACACGGCTCACCATGATCAGCTATGTTTGTGTTCTTGTCTCTCAGCTGGCATCCATCACTGTTAAGATTTCTCCCCTTAACTTGGCTGTAATGTCCTTGGAGAGATACGTTGCTATTTGTTTTCCATTGAGGCATTCTGCCATTGCCACATCCAAGACAACAAGGATCGCCATCGGTGTCATGTGGACGGCGGCCTGTTTAGAGTCATTCACACAACTTTTTCTGTTTGTCAGTCTCGAGGACACTAGCTTCACTACAAAAGGGTTCTGCACAAAAAGCAGTGTTTTCCGGCTGCAGGTTTACATGACAGTAAACAGGGCTTTCACTATTGTCAGTTTTGTGTTGGTGAGCTTGATTATCATTTACACATATGTCGCGCTCTTGATTACTGTGAGATTGGCCTCATCTCACGCAAGTAATGCTAATAAGGCACACAAGACTGTGTTGCTGCATCTGCTTCAGTTCTGTTTGTGTCTTATCTCCACTCTGTTTAGCATGATAAACTCAGTGAACCTGATGAACGTGAGTCCAGCTTTGGCTGTTCATATTCAGTACATCCTGTTTGTAGGACTGATTATTTTTCCAAAGTGTCTTAGTCCACTTGTATATGGCTTGAGAGATCAGGCCTTCAGGTATGTCTTCATGTACTATGTCACATTTGGTTACAAATCCACTATTGAGTCATATCCCAGGTGTTGATTTCCAGTCCAGTAACTGTGAGTTAATTGTGCTTTACTGTTCTTGTATCAAGTGTGAGAAAAAAAAAGTGAGCATAAAAGCAAAAAGCTGCATCTAACCACAGAAGTAAAAGCATAAAAATGGCTAAAATATTTTTGCCAACTACCACCATATGATTCATTTTCATGATTATAAACTTGTGTAAATTTAAATTTGCTTGTGATAATTTGCTAATAACCTTGCTATGGTGGTTGGGGAGTTGTGTGACACATTTAATAGCAAAAGAAACCTTCTTTAATCAAGACAAATGGATTGAATAAAAAGCCTAGATGTTGAGACTTTAGATTTGCTCACAATTTGCTTTTCAAATTGACTTACGGCCTGTTTGTAAATCTTATGCTAATTTTTAAATACATTTTTTATTTTTATTTGATTACTGTTTGCAAATTATGAGCCAACCAAGTGAAATATTTGATTGATTAAGCTGCAGTATTTGTTTTTCCACAAACAAACAACTGTACAGTTGCATATTTATGACAGAGACAGAATGTATGCAAAAATATTCATTCAGCACATTATGATAATATATTGCTCTGTTGTTAATCTGATATTAATGGAAACTGATACTCTAAATACAATTCTCATTTTTATTTGGGTGATTAAGGATAAATGTTTAAACATTTTACAGTCAGCTTGTCAAATTAAAACTTCACTAAACTGGCAAATTAGACAATAAGATTTATTGTTGATGAGCCTTTTAGCTCGAGTTGCAAACAACTCAACAAGTCCATTTCTAAGCAGCACAACTGATGATTTTCTGCTTTCACTGATAGAACTTTGCTATTTTATGTGATAACGTGGTGCAATATAAAGTACTGTTAAATTAATGCAAATTAATCCTTTGCAAACTTATGTAACTGTGTAATAAAGTGAAGAAAATGGCTTAAAATGACATTATTCAATGATCTTGTGTGCTCAAACCACATTTAATTTTAGATAAAAGGGAAAAGTTTTTTTGGGGGGAAAGTTAAATAACAATAAAAGAATAACTGACCTTAGTGCTGTTTGTGTGCTTTGATAGATAAAGTTAATAAAATATCAATAATTTGAATGGATATGGATAATTTGGAGATAATTTAAAAGTTTTAAAAGCATCACTTCACATGTCTGACCTCAAGCTAAATACCATCAAATCTCTTTAAAATAGCTGTTTTTCCTCTACCTTTTCTTTTCTCCTTATTTACATTTCACACATTCATTCTGCAGCCAATATAAAGAGTTACCCATTTCAGCCAGCAGATGTCTCTTTAAGCCTGTAAATACAGCTATAACACAATCGAGGCTCCAACTGAAGCCCTTCAATAGTTTCATAGAGTAAGTATGTGGATGTGAAAGTTGTACCAAAAATAGGTGTGCAATAGTAGGATGCTGCGATAGAGATTCCCATTCTCTCTCTCTCAGTGCAGGTGGATACTCATGCTGAGAAAAGGATCAGGAAAGAGGTCACGGAGCACAGAATAGTTTATGTGGGTAAACAGGGTGGGAGGTGCAGACCAGCAGAAAAAAGAAAGCATCTGAATGGAAGGCGGGTTTAAGCAATCTGTACTCCACCACAATCTTCAAGCCCTCTCAATTCCTCTCTGGCCTCCATAAAGGAGCACTTAAAGGGCTGAAAAACATTCCAGAGTGGAAAAGAACCAGGTGACGGAAAGCCGCTTTGGTTCAGAAACTGAGCTGCGGGAAAAGGCCGTTATCATGACAACAAATCTCTTCTCATCCTCAACCCTGACAGTGATTCTGTAGTTTTGGTTAAATAATGGCAACTTTCTCTGCAGGGGTGCTTGCTTTTGATTGGAGAGGATACACTGTATGTCTTCCCCCCATTGTGCTGTGGTATTCCACTATGACAACAAGGAGTGTATCCAGAAAAAAGCCCAAAGCAAAAAAAAAAATGTTTCCCCTGATGATACAGAATTCATACATCAAAGCACACCTTACAATGCATCACTAGTAACTTTATTTAGTATGTTTTATGTAAGAACAAGTTGCTTTCACACTTTGTGTCCTAAGAGAGGCAGGCTTTGGTGTAAGAAACAGAAAATAACAGGGTTTTAAACATGTAAAGGAAATTCATAAAACAGTAAAAATGAAGAAAAGAAAGAAAGAAAGAAAAGCTCACTGTATACAGTGGAATGATGGATGGATATGTCTGCTGCGCCGTGGTGAGACCTTGTTAAATGATTGTAGGAGGATTTTATGCAAACTCTGATGTAAAGGAGGTCCTCAAATGTGATAATATCAAGTCTTTTAGCATTCTCTTCTTTCACCCTTCATCTCAGGATCCAAGAACATAAAACAGCATTAGGTTTTCATGTTGATGCACACCCATCAAGGCTAAAAACATAGTGCACAAACTCAATGAAGTTGTGCTTTCTGCCATCAATAAGGATGTACGCAGCCAACTCACTTCCTAATCTAGCACCTTGTTTACAACCACAAAGATTCTATTGATGTCAATTTAAATAAAAAAAAAAATAGCAACTCAAGCACTGTCTTAATGAAATCTAAACAAAAATACTCTTCTTATATATTAAAGAGTTTAACATTGATTACATCACCGACAGGCTACTTTAAATACTGATAAACAGTCGGTAGTTAAACTATGCAGATCACCAATAAGTCTTGACAGCAACAAACCCTTTATCTATAGTGTATGAATGTCTTGAGTCTCTTTTTTTCCCTTTTTCCTTTTTTCTCCTCTTTTTTTCCTTCTTGCCAGGATAATTTGTTTATTTGTTCCTTTTTTTGTTGCTATTTTTATTCACACAGAATATCTGAGTCACTGAGGCAGAAAATAACAGGTGGAAGTAATTACATTCACAAAGAGATATTTCAGGCTATTATAGTAAAACTCATAGCTACTAAATTACAACCATTTTTTGCTTATTGTGCTAATATTGTATGGACTAAGCCAAATACCATGGTAAATCCATTATTAAGAAATTTGCTGAGGGTATATACATGTAGTTAACAGAATCTTACATTAAAAAACAGATATTAAAGGGCTTTACCTAGACATATGTGGAAAAATTAAGGAAATAACAAGTAATAGATTTAGTCTAGGATATAGTGCATAATAAAGCACGAGGGGCAGTCATGGCATTTAACAAGTGGGGTTGGAATTGTTTTAAAAAAAATTTATATCTGCTTGTAGTTTCATGACATAATGATTTATAGAAAGAGAAGACAATAAAGGATTTTTTAGAGTGTATATCTTAATTTATGTGGGTAAAATGAGGCCATAAAGGAAAGAATGAAGGCTTCATACTAAGGCTGCCTTGATACTGTTACTACCACTTGATGCAGTAAATGAAATATTGTAATGATACATCAGAGTATGATGGCCTTGTAGAGACTGAAAGGTAATCGGACAGTATGAAATATAGTATTTTTGAAGGAGAACCATAGTCCAAAATATACAGTCAACTGCACAAAAGAGGGATAAGGTAGATGTTTTAAAACTAGCAAGCATGTAGATCTGAGCCTTTTGAAACCTTTAGAGAGGAAAAGAAATAATCATTGCAAGCAACAAAAGGGACAACAATCATTTTATTGTGCATTTTCTGAAATTGTAGTTCTTAAAATATTCTCATTCAGTTTCTCGAATTCTAGTAAAAAAAAAATCATAAAAATTCAAGCTGGATTAAGCAGTCTTCTTCCCATTAAAGATTCATATGATGGTCCCATCAGCCCTGAAAACTGATAAAATAAACAATACATATGAATAATGATCCACTTTTCACTTCCTTTTAACAAAAAGGGTATGTTTTGTCATTTAAAATCCTCCTTGCACACAAAAAAGAAAAAAGGTAACCCGATTAAAATCAGTCTTTAAAACCATGTATCGTGTACGTGTATTCTTACAGAGAAAACGCAGAGATCAGAAGAAAGAAATGAGTTGATGAATCAATATATATGTGGAGTTACAGAGATGACGTAATGTGGATACTAATGGATCATTCCTCCTGGGGGTGGTTGTTGCAGAACCGGGACCACTGTCCATTTACGCTCATTGTCAGGTGTGCCTGTGGTCTCCCCGCTCGGTAAAGGGCAGATGGTACAGTCCACATGCAGTTCGGAGTTGTTGCTGAGGAGGTTCCACTGTTCATCACTGTTCAAACTGGCATGCATCCTACGCTTTGGTCGAAGAGCAGGAGACCGTGCTGCTTTTGAAAAATGTTACCTTCCTCTCAGCGTAGTTACTTCACACAACAAACCAAGATTGCGATATGTCACCTTCTGTGCGTTATTTCTGGTGAGTCCCGTCATTTTTTGTCAGAGTTGTGTTTTGTTCTGGCAGACGTTAGAAGTTTTGTCTCGCGCATCACACAGAATCTCCGCTGACGACCTATGAACCTGCTAACGCCGCGCGCTTTCTGATAAGACTCCCAACGAGTTTAAAGGTTTTCGCTAACGGGAGAAAACTTGGTTACAAGTTCCGTCCGTTGAGTGCGCTGGGAGCTGTGGGCAACGGGAACCACCGCCACGGTTCACGGTGCGACCAGGGGCTGATAGAGAAACCCGGTGGGCTTCCAGAAGCCGTCAAGGAGCGCAGGCAGTGATACTCAGTCACATCCAGCGGGGAAAATGTAAAGATTCAGGGGCAGCCATGTTAGCTCCAGTTACATTTAATTTAAAGTAATATCTTTCAGTTACGTGCGTGACGTCACATGCTTTTGATAAAGTGATGAAGAACTTGGATTCGTGTCATGAGACAAGACAATGCTGATACAACCTCCCCCCACGGTGGGAGGGAGAGGGGGGGGTCAATCAGCAGGCCTGCAGTGCAGCCTGAGCTCATTATGGTTTAATCAAAGAGTGGGCAGTTTGGTAACTCCACCCTCAAACACGCCAACTTTGTGCTGCAGTTAAACACCCAAACGGAGGATAATTTGTTTGGCTTAATTTCTCACTCGAATTGGCTTATCTCCCAATGTGTGGTGAAAATAAACTACTAACGCCACTTAGTTGGCAGTGCATGTGATTCAAATAATTGTCTGCAGGCATTTTTTCTACATAAACTGAAAAGGCAACTTTTATTTTCAATACTGTTTTTTAGAGCATTTCTTTTATCACAAGAATGCATTATTAATGTGAATTCATAAGCTACATCTACTTATACTCTCAGAGGTAGGATCTGCATCTAGTCTTTGTTCACCACACTTTTCCGTGAGGTTGTCTGAGCGTCATCAATTATAATACACCTAAATGCCACATTCATGACCCCTTTGGCAAGCAAAAAGAGATTGTTTTCCTCATCCTATGAAATACCCCAGTAGTCTGCAATTGTTTGATGTTGTACAGGGCCTCTCTTGCAATTAAGCAACTGGACAAGAAACCCTTGTCTGTTGCTTTTTGCAAGCTTTTACATGAAGCATTGGTCACTTGAATATTAATATACACTTTATCTCTTTTTTTGGCCACCTAATTAATTTACTGCATATTCTGTCTCATCATTGGGAGTTCATTCTTAAGATGTTGAGGGATCTGTGAGTTTGGGTTAAGGGGTAGAGACAGGTGTCGATTTGTGTATGTTCAGTATGAGTCTGTTGTACATTTCAATGAGGGCCTTGACCTTCCACTTTTATTGAATGCAAAACTGATGTGAACATGATTAGAACCAGTAATTTGAAGGCTTTTAAGGCAAACGCATGCCTTTTTCTTTAAATGGTTTAGTTTTTCTGTCGTGTTTTAACCCAATCACCACATTTCATTAAAATTGCATTAATTACTGGCCTCAAGGGATGTGACACAAATAGATTTTTCATTACCTAGCTAATGTCTGAAAAGTTATGCTTGTGTTTTCAGAGAAAATTTAAAGCACTGGATCTATTATGAAACAATTGATGCCAAAGCAGCAGTATAGATGTTAGCAACATGACTTCCAGGAATTAGTACTTTCTCTTCTAATAGTAATTTGAGGAAAACTTTTGAAGTGTTCCCTGACCATTAATTACACTTTTTAAACAACAGTACATGTTTAGAAGTAAATAAAATGTATAGTACATAAAATAACAGTTCTGTTTTGGTATGTTAACACTTTGTATAAAGTGTTCATTGTTAATTGACATCTGCTGTTCATGTGTCTGCTATGCTTTACTATTTTATTTTTCCTTATTGTTGTATCAGTTTTTCACATTTTACTTTGTTTCTTTTGCTTTCTCTGTAAGCCTCTAATTGTTTTTAGTCTGATACCCTGCTGGATCATTTTGTGTCTCAACTCTAGCATGTTTAATTTTCTACAAGCCATTTATGGAAATGTTCCTGATGCATATTTTTCTAATGAGCAGCATCTTCAAAGTTTCTTTCAAAGTTGTTTGAGAATTGGGTGCCACTACAAAAGAGATATTTGTGTTGATCCGTAGAACAAAACTGTAATTTGTTAGAGGGGAATCAGATGAGTTGGTCGTCAGGTCAATCAGTACTGATTGACAGGAGCAACCAATGTTTATGTAAAGGATCAAGTTAATTAAGTGTAATGCGATCTGACTTTTAAAAACATTTCAGTCCATTCCTGTTCAACTCTGCCACTGCCACCCTAACATTATTGCCACTTATACTCAGATTCTCTCTTTTAACAAGACAAGCTGCCCTCCAGCAAGATACTCATATTAATACACTTACTGGTACATAAGTGGTGCACACTAAGGTAATATTGACTAAAGGCAGAATGAGCAGCCGTGTCCCCAGGGAGTAATGTTCCTTGATGCCAAGATATCTATAATCTGTTTTCTACTGTGTTCATGAGATGTGTTAAATTGAACTTGCAGTGTAAATTAAAAAAGTTAATTGAACCTGCTCTTATTTTTGGTGAAATACAAGAACTTAATTTATTTTCTGTCTCTTGATGCACAGATATGCATATATGACAGTAATCACTACTGCTTTATGCCAAAATAGTCTGCACCTAACATCAGATAGACATTGCTCTTATTCTCATCACTCATTTTACCGAGTTATAGAAAAGGAGGGCACAGTTATATAATGTTGTCGTCACATTGCCAATAAAAATTTTATTCAGTTGCTTTACCTCTGCCATTACATATTCAGTGCAGGGGAAATACTGTTTTCCTCTCTAAAATCAGCCACTCAGAACATCACAGAATCAGCTTTCAACTAAAAAAGATGGATAGTTTCCTGTCAGTTGTTTAAATGTGACATTTCTTTGCATCCCATCCATCAGCTATACCTGCTTGATCTTGTTTAAGGTCGTGATAGTCTGGAGCTTATTACAGCAACATGAGATGAGGAACATGGATATATCACCAGTTCATTTAAAAAAAGGGAGGGTGCAAATGTTCATCTATAAAGGTTAGAAAACTTTAGACATACCCACTTTTTATTTCACCTGCTTTTGAAGCACATTTATTGTGCTATTGACAAATGTGCCTTTTTTTCTCTAGATCTGTAAACAGTTTTGTGTTGCTTGTGTTACATGCACACTTACAGTCTTATTTGAAGAAGTTGGTAACACTTGATCTCTTTTTGTCTAAGCGTTCAAAGCTAAATACACTGGAATAAGGAAACTGTGTCTGCAGGTAACTATAGCTCCTCAGACTTATTAGTGGATTATAAATATGATTAAGATGCATGATGTTTGTAGAAGTCTCTAATAGCTCCTGTATATGTTGTTTCAGCAATAATATAATATACTGTCAGTTAGTGAGTTAGAAAGAAAAGTGCTGATGAGGAAGATTTTGTTGCTGTGAAACACAAAAAGAGGAAAGGTGGGTCAGTGTATGGATTTCTCAGGAATGAGAACCTTTCTACTAGATCATACTCATAAGACGGCTGTTCTCTGCTTGTAGAGGAGTCTTCACAGTGCTTTTTGCTGCACCCCACTGTGCTGCTCTATGCAGTGAGAGGAATTGATGGGTTGGGCCTTCTCTGTTTGCATGTCCCACTGCTCTCCATGGAGAGATCACTACACTGAGCAGGTGTATCTCTGCAGCCATCCCTCTCTCTGGTCAGACAGTATGCTGAGAATGGGGTGTAATTGCACTATGGGCCTTCATCTAGAATTGTTTTGTTTTTTTGCAAAAAAAAAACCCTCAAATGCAAAAGTTTAAATGTTTTAGGAGTGGGAAATCTGCAGATTCCCTTTTGGAGTGAATTATGGTGAAAAATAAATAGAATTTCCTCAACCTGCAAACAAATGTGTGGAAATGAGTTGCAAGCCTCAGAAAACCAGTGTACCAATATTTATATCTAATTTTAATGAATACTTGAATGTATGCTACTTGGATTTGGTACCTTTTTTAAGTCTTAACGGTAGTCAACCTCCCACCTAATAAAATGCAATGTTTCTAGGTATCTGATGCTGTGAAGCTCTTGTCATATTAGAAAATGTGGCTTCAAGTGTCTCTCTTTAATAAAGACAACTTTGTCATTGTCAGTAGCATATTTAGCTCCACATATGATAAATGGGAACAAACTTTAGTTCTAAAAGGCTGTGGCAAGTTTTTTTTTCCCATTAATAACTACATTTAAACCTTTTGGGCACCTGACAGGGCAGGACTGTAGGCCTTCCGTTGCTCATAAGACAACTGCTTATCCAACTGAGCGGGCACCTCATAAACTGCATTAAATATTGCATATTGTTACAAAGAAGTGCTACATAGGGTTTCCCTTGTTCTAGATGTGACAGTTTTGAGGCTGTTCTTACAATATGTGGGTTACTGAGCATAACCGGTGGTGATTCATTGTTTTCAAGCCAGTTAATTAGTGTCAATATAGCTCTGTAAAAGTTGGGTAAGATGACAAAAGTTGTTACTGAAATACAGCACCAGATAACTATTGGGTTTTTCTTTGTTGCATTAAAATAGGGCTCGGCAAAATAAAGATAAAATATGACTTATGATCATGAATCCATGTCATCAATCCAAAGAAGGATCTTGAATGGTTTTGTGTTTGCAAATTTTGCACGTCAGTAATTTGGACATATTAGTTTACACAGATTTACACAGTCTTGTGTGGCAATTGTTTTAAGTTTGTAAAGATATAAACCGCTGAATAGTAGTCACTGTTGTGCTTAAATATAGCATTAATTTTAGCAATTTGGCATCATTTGCCATTAAAGAATTCCACTAGTGAAACAGCGACATGTCTAATATGCAAGGCTGAAGTTCCCTGAGTCTATATACATGAAAACTCTTTGCTAAAAATGTGAAACTGAAGGAATGGGCCCAAAACAAAGCTGCCTTAATTAGTTTCTATCCATTAGGGACATCCTAAAAAAATTGCTTCCTAAAAAGATGTAATTTTGTCTGATAATGCAACTCGTATAAGGAAAGTGAAGGAAGATGTGGTGGTTTATTACAGCAAAATGAATACAATAAGAATATAAAAGCACCAGTAATGACCATAATCATAATGTTTATGTAAACTCATTTGGTATCAGGAAATATCTGTGCAGCAGTTATCCATTTTTCGATATGTAAATGGATCCCCCAAAAAACTGCATTTCATGGTGTAATTTTTTGAAATTGTTAATTTCAAGACTACACCAGTATTGACTGCAAGAAAAAACTGTTTAGATATAAAACAGTGTAGTGCTGGTGTAGGCTTCCTTTGCCATAAATGCTTTTAAATGCTTTTCAATGGCTTGTGTGGCATCCACAAATTAGATCATGCTTTTCTTTTTGACACTGCACTGCAAGACCTAGTGCACAGTTGCATCAATCCTCATTTTCATGCTTACTGCAGTCGCTGAAGATTGTTCAGGTTTGTAAATGAAAGCGAAAACAAAACGAAATCCCAACAGTGTGTATGTATATATGTATGTGTGCATATATATATATATATATATATATATATATCTCATCTTTCATGAGCTGTCTTCATGGCCTCTTCATTCATCCTCTTCTCTTACTGATGATGATGTAGTGTTTAAATATAGTTTCCCTTCTCATTTTTTCCTGCCTATCACAGTCTTTTCTCTTAATTTCTTTTCAACTTTCTGCAAAGTAGCATTGAGCATTTGCTCTCAGGACTAGCCTCATTTGTGACAAGTCCAGGTGACAGAGTGCATAGGATGGTTATATTAGCACAGAAGTAACACACACAGCCTCCTTATAATTTCTAAATTCAGGTCAGTAAAAGAGAGACTGTTCTTTTATTGAGCGCACCAAGAGTCACACACTAAACTGTAGATTGTTTGCTTAAGGCCCAGTTCCGGCTTTAGTGGTGTAAGGGTTTGATTACAGTCTGGTACCAACAGTTGATGCCAACAGATGTCAGATGGCGGGGAATTTGTGTAGAGCTATGAAATGGATTACAGCAAATGACATCATAATTGCTCTTTTCTCACAGATGTAGTCATGTTTTGTAGTCTTGTCACAGTTTTATAGAAAATGTATTTGTTGACGTTTTTAAACTATTACATTTTTAAAGTAGTTCATTTTTAAGCCTGACCGGTTCATAATGGGTTTTATTTAATTAGATTTGAATGGATTTCTTTCTAGATTTATTTTGGAATTCTGTTGTAATTTCTAACAATTTAATTTAAGATGGGCCTTTTGATTTTTAATGAAATTTGTATTAAATCTGACATTTTTATTCTAAAACTAAATTCAGCTGCATTTGTTTAGTCCTAATTCACAAGACATCTCAAGACACTTCAGAGGCAACCCAATTCAGTAAGATTTACTCCCATAACTGTCCAATTAATTCTACAACCTTCCAATATATAACCTTTTTTATGTCAGCCATTTCATAAAAGTAATTGCCTAGCTAAGGAAAAGCTTTACTAAAGGTCTGTTCTTAGCAACAAATGTTATTGCTGCAAGACCAGCTCTAACAAAACAGTTATCAGTTAAACTATCAATGACATCTTATAATGTTGTAATTGTAATTTTATCAATTCAGAGCTCAAAGTTTTTATTGTGGGGGGGGGGGGGGGGGGGGGGGGGGGGGGGGGGGAGGGGGAAGGGGAAGAGGGAAAGAAGGGGGGGGGATAGGGGGGGAGAGGGGAGGGGGGAGGGGGGGGGGAGGGGGAGG
>JBAMIG010000016.1:5909078-5929222 GCA_037177335.1 Kiunga ballochi | reverse complement strand
AAAACAATTTTGTGATTTATAACATTTCTAAATTGCCAAGCGCTACTGCAAAGTAGATGTATCTTATTTACTTGTTT
The DNA here is from genome assembly GCA_037177335.1 of Kiunga ballochi. Lineage (NCBI taxonomy): Eukaryota > Metazoa > Chordata > Actinopteri > Atheriniformes > Pseudomugilidae > Kiunga > Kiunga ballochi. Next base: position 5,929,145 of record JBAMIG010000016.1, on the reverse strand, counting down.
TCCTTTTTTCTTGCAAGTTACTTGCATGGTTATATTGCAATCAAAATATATCTATCAGTTTATATCTGTATCAGAAATTAAGAGTTGGACAAAATGCAATATATGGTATATGTAATATCAGTAAAAAGCCAATATTGAGCATCTCTAGTTTAAATTTACATGCAATGGCAGCTTTAAGGTCTATGATTTCTGGCTTGTTGAGAAATTGAACGATTTTTCATTAAAATCTGAGCGTGTTGCTTCACACATTCAGTTGTTTTTCACAGAACAGATCACAAGCTGGCTAGTGTGTTCATTTGTCATAGAATGCCAGAAGTAATGAGAAAGTAGTTAATAATAGAGGACAAACAAATTAAAAATGTAAACATTCAAGGGGGATCTGGTTTGGTGGCATCAGGATCGGGTCTCTGCTTTTTGCAGATGATGTGGTTCTATTGGCTTCATCTGGATATGAACTCCAGCTCTCACTCGAATTTGCAGCCGACTGTGAAGTGGGTGAGATGAGAATCCGCACCTCCAAATCTGAGATCATGGTTCTCAACCGGAAAAGGGTGGAGTATCCTGTAAGTGTAGGAGATGAGGTCCAATCCCATTTCTCATTCTTACCCCTACCCTTTGCCCCTCACCCCTTAAAACAAAGCTACAAGGGGTAGGGCTGAAAAGTTAGCCCTACAAATTGGGACACCCCTTCAACGATTGCATACGTCATCAGTAGTTGCCGCTGGTTTTTTATGTTAGTAGAAGCGACAAGATGTAGTCCCAAATCTGGAGAAAACATGCTGTCCCTAACTGTGACAATCTCTTGCGCGGACTATTGGCATCTTTGTAAGATGCTCGAACACCATATCAGTTCATTCACAAATTTGTTCAACTTTAATTTCATGCATCAACCGATTACTCAAGTCACAAACACATTGCTTCATTACAGTTACAGGATAACGTCAGCATTACATCCATTTTGTGAATTACATTTACATGCATGTTGTGTTTCATCATGGCCACAATCTAGAAGGCCAGCAGCAAAGTTTGAAAAGTTTTATTAATAACGTTACCACAGTAGATAAGCATGGCTCGCTAGTGAGCACCGCTAATGTCCAGCATGCTAACGTTAACATTACTGAATCCCCTTTTTTCCATATGCATTTTATTAGAGATTGACCTTTAGGCTACATATAGAAATAACGTTAAACTATACAAATCAACGGTTGTCATCATTTTAAAAACCTTTTTAGTGAGTGGATAAAATACACATTTGTGAACCTCTTGACTCGGCAGTAGCCATCACGCCGTGAATTGCAAGGTATCCTGGGGAATTTTTCATACCCCTCGGTTTGAAGTGTGCTCCTGAAAAATCTTCGTTTGAAGGGGTATATAGCTCTACCCCTTACCCCTTCCCCTCCGTCCTCGTGGGAATTGGGACACCCCTACCGCTACACGTGAATGCGCAAAACATAGAGGTAAGGCCAAGGGGTAGGGTGAAATGGCATTCAGCCCAAGTATCTTGGGATCTTGTTTACAAGGGAGGGTGTTTGAGATCAACGAGCGGATAAGTGTGGCATTTGCAGTAATGCGGACAATGCACCAGCCAAATGTTGTTCCTCCACATAGAGAGGAGCCAGATGAGGTGACTCGGGTATCTGGTTAGGATGTCTCCTGGAAAATTCCTGCAGGAGAGTACCCATAACACGCAGAGATTTCTGCCTCTCGGCTGGCCTGGCAAATGTAACTGAGTAAAGGGAAGTCTGAGCTTCCCTCCTTTAGGTTGCTGCCTCATGGTAAAAAATAGATGGACAGTTAACACTAGAATGGCTTTGAAATTTTAATGTCCAATTTTTGTTTTGTGTTACCCTCTTTCTCTCTCCCTCAATGAAAACAGTGGAGCCAAAGGTGTATGTATCTGCTGGTTCAACCGCTCTGATTGATGGTGGCAATGAAACTGTGGTGGCCACATGTATCGCAGAGCGAGCACGGCCCCCTGCTGAGGTGTCGTGGGAGTCCAACCTTTTTGGCCAATCGGAAGTGCAGCTATTCAACGATGTCAATGGCACAACAAGCACACAAGTGCGCTACATCTGGCAGCCCACACGTCACATCCAGGGCCATGCACTCACTTGTGTGGTCCGCCATCCTGCTCTGCAGAGTGACTTCAGGATCCCTTACCAGCTCAACGTGCAGTGTAGGTTCCCTTTCATATAAAACTAACAATTATTGTCTATATTATTAAGATTGAGTTTTTATTTTGATTTTTACAGTTGCTCCTGATATCTTTGTTGTGGGGTATGATGGAGACTGGTATGTTGGCCGTGAAAATGTTCAAATGACATGCAAGGGCAATGCAAACCCCCCAGCTCATCACTTTCGCTGGATCAGGTATGTGCTTACATGTCTTTGTGTTACAGGTTTTGTTTAGCTGAAATTAACCAAACAGGAAGGACAGTGGATATGTTGTGGCTATTACGGTGCAAGAGTATTTTAAGGCATAAAAAGCAACATATTCTTTATTATCTCTTGATAATCTTTTAAAGCTTTGAGCTAATCATGAAGCATGCTCAATAAAACAAAGGATGGAAAACTGGGAAATAATTTACTTTTCCTAAATTTTCATAGCTGTTTCAAACTGTAAGTTATCAGATATTTGACATAAATTGGTGCACTTACATGGTAACTTTTGTTGGAACTACTCTAAATATCCAGCTCTTATCTTTTGTGTATCTCAGATTGGACAGTGAAATGCCGGAAGGGGTTGAAGTAATAAACAGCACTTTGCTCTTCCTGCGGCCCCTCCAACGAAATGACTCTGGAGTTTACAGGTGTGAGGTTGCCAATGACATCAACCTCCGCAGTCGGGATGTGCGCATCCTCATACAAGGTGAGGAAAATATACACACCAGAACACAGCTGACTCCGGTTCCTTTCCTGTGTATGCATGCACGTCATAGAGGGTATCACTGCCTGTGACATTGTCCTTCAAGCTGAAATGTGACACACTCACCCGTTGTGTACACACAGACGGTCCTCTTGCAAAATCACCCATACTCCAGTGTGTTAGCTCTGATGTTAGACTTGGTTATTAATCGCATGGTGATTAGTCTTGATTAACATAAGGTCTCCAGATGTTTAAATGGGGAGTTCCTGGGCCTCTTTACTGCACGGTGCACTGCCTCTGCTCTGTCCTGCTCGCTTGGTGTTGAAGTATGTCATGTCTCACTGATGTCAATGATGAGCATGCTCTTCTGGTTAGAAAAAAATCTCTTGCCTGTGGAAGCTCTGTCCTTGGATAAAGTTCTGATTATGGTGTGTGTGTGTGTGTGTATATTTATATAATTTTTCATCTTTCTTGCCTTTTTGTTTCTTTTATTTTTGCATGTGTCATACAGTACAAACCAAAAGCCTGCAGCCTTGCTGTGAGATGATGTCCCAGATTCATAAAACATTAACTAGTCCTTTTCAACTCCTATTTATTATTTATCATCCATATTTCATTTTCCTTTGAGGAGAACCTGCATGGGTGTGCACGAGCTTACAGATGTTTGTGTGTCCCTCATTGTATGTGTTGTTGTGGGTGTACTCTCATCACTTCACTGCTTTTGCATGGAGTTGTACACTTTATACACAGAAACTTCATATTTCAGATCGCTCAGTTTAAATCTTTACCTCACATCTGGGTTTCTATTGAAGTGAAAGTAGCAGAGCAATTTTGCAAAGCCATTAAAGCTTTTTGACTCAGATTCTTTCCATCGCTGTATCTGCTTATGATTATAGCCTTTAGCTTGTGTGTATAACCACTAATCCACTTCATTATAAAGTCTGTGTTTTTTTTCTTGGTGTAGGGAGGAAAATAATGAATTTTGTCTAAAAAAAAAAACAATAAGTGCATAAATGCACAGTCTTTTTAAGAATTATCTTAAATGTTTTAATAGTGCCTGTCCTGATAGGTTGTAGTCATTGTAGATGTATTATGACTTTAGTACAAGGAAATCTTTATGTAACTTTAAATTAATCAGTTTTTGCTCATTATTATTATTCAGCCTAAATTCCACAGTGTATTAGTAACTACAGTATATTCATGTCCTTTAAATAATACTTGAAAAAAACAATAATAGATACCTGGAACTGATTATAAGCAAGAAGCATTTGTCCTGATTCTTCAGCTAATTTCTGTGAAACAGGATGTTTTGCTTGAATCTAAATAAGTTATTAAAAATCAACGTAGAAACTGAATCTGACCCAAACATCCAGCATCATGATCACAGCATCATGTGTCCCTCTGCCAGATCAGCCCCGGCCTGACCTCGGAGACTGTTAGTCAAAAATTTGAGGCGTTTACCCATTATAGTTAAAATGGAAAGACTAATATTATATTTGATTGTTGTGACATTAGCTACAGCAATTTTTAATCATTTCTGTATTTGTGCATCACTTTCAACCAATGGCAATTAATCTACCTAAACAAAATAAAGTCTGGTTAAATTCATTCATGAATTAAATAAAAAACCATAATAAATGTTTAATGCAACCCATACACATCAGAGGTAGGTTGTTGTTGGCATCCTAGTTCCAGTTCCCCATCAGGGTCACTCTCCTGAGGCAGGGTCGTACGTGTAATTAGTGTCATTCATTTCGTTGTTCCCAAAAAATAAATAAATAAAAAGATAAATCAAAGCCACCAATGATTTCCTTTACCAAGAAAACAAACCTGGAGCAGAAAAACCGTGCATATCAAGACGAGCATAGTTGGATGCTTCTTTTCTGATTATTGTATGTTTTTATGTTGGACTCACTAAAGGCTTTGCTAACCTGAGGCTGCTGTGAGCATTCACATCATAGTCTAGATAATGTTTTTGTCAACTTATCCCTTCTTAGAGAAATGCTGTTGTAGTTGGCATTGACATACTTTGCTTCTGTCTGTTAATTTCTCCCTTTCACTCTCCATCCCCCCTCACCCTCCTTCCCTTCATTAGATCCTCCCATCATGCCTTCCACCATTACCGCTCCTGTCCTAACCGGCCCTTCCTCCTCCACCTTTGTGGTCGATAAGAGCCATGTCCTTCTGAGCTCCCCCACACTTGAAGCCCTTCCTGAAAGTAACCTTGGTTCCATAGTGGGCGGGGCCGTGGGAGGGGCCTTGTTCCTTTTACTGCTGTTGTCTCTGGTTGGCGTATGTTACCTACGGAAACAACAGTCTTTTCATGGAAACTGCTACACCAAGCAGTTCCTGGGCCCCAACGATCTTCAAAAGGCCCAAACACAGCATGAACTGCGTCCTACCAAATCTGGCAGCAGCTCTTACAGTCGGGACCACGACCGAGAGGAGTGGGGCGACCGAGAGCTCAAACAGGAGCGTGATCGCCGTCAACATAGAAACTACAGTGGTGAAGAGTATCCTGTTAACGGCTACACAAGAGCCATGAGGGAGAGCGGTCGCCACAGTCAACAGAATCACCATCATGAACACAAGCAGTATTCTAGTCCACAGCCGCCAAGATGTACCAGATACCCTCACCCACCTAAACCACAAGGAAACTGCTCCCCCTACCTGTCAGATGACCGCTACGGTGGCGGGGCCGAGGGGGATTATGTGTCTCACACTGATGGCTCCGTCATCTCGCGTAGGGAGTGGTATGTTTGACGAGCTGTATGATTCTGCAGGGGCAGAGGGACAAGGTTTTTTTTCTTTTCTTTTCAAAACAAAAACACTTTATCCTGTACGCGCACACCTCAACTCCGCTATTCTGTAGTTTATTTATGTGGAAATGAATGAATTACTGTACGTGCTGTTGCTGCCTTACAATATGAACTTCCACAACACTTTATGTACTGAGATGAAACCCAACAGTGTCCAGATTACTGTTTGGTGTGTCAGAAAACTGTTTCTACAAAATCAGCTTTTTGTTACCTGCTTCTTTTTGATTTCACATTAACTCCCCTATTATTTCTACATATGCAGATCTATTATTATTATTTTATTTATATATATATATATATATATATGATTTTTTTTTATTTAAATATTTTTCTCTCTGAACCTAATCAGTTGTGATCCATATAGCGAGCCTGTTAATAAATTTATACTTAATTTCCATGAAACCAATAATAAATAAGTTTATCCTAATTATTCTTAAACAGTTGCTGCTTCACTTTTTAACAAAAATTCAATAAGTTCAAACAGTAACTCAAAATCTTTAGTTTAAGTTCATTTTTATGTTAAATGAGTATCTGTCACTTTTTCCAACTAGTCTTTGTGTAATTTGGCTGATTACTTTATGGTGCATTCACCTTCTTTAATGTAGTTTTGTTGCCGAAAAGGTGTGTAAACTAAACATTTAAATGGATTCTTCTGAAGAAGGTGGTAGTTTAGTAGTTTGATTAATGTAAAACATTCACAAATGAAACTTTCCATAAAAAATATTCCTTAGACTATAGTGGATGTCACATGTAGTTTATCAAAGAAATATACCAGTTATGGATGATGTAGAGCCCACTATTCCAGGTAAATTCATTCAATTTCATGTTGTTCATGCTCATCCGGATCGAGTTGCTTAATATATTTAAGTGAATTTATCTTCATCCCTTTATGACTGATGGCCTGTACACACCCAGTCATAGGAAGTATTGCACTGCCTTCTGCAGAACTTGACTGACTCGTTTGTCCACTTTGTTTTCTGCTCTCTCTTCACTTCCATAAATCATGTAAGAATTTAAAGCTTGAGGACTTGACCACTGAATGTCCCAGTGATGTGTGAACGTTAAGAGCATTTCTCCTGCTTGTCTTCAGCTCATCTTTTATCACCAGCAGGGAGAGATGGAGAGGGAGCAAGCAAGCGACCTGCACAGTAACAGCAGATTTAGCTTGTCATAAAGGTCGAGCCTTAATATGCATGAAACACCACACATGTCTAAGTTAGGGTTACAACAGGGATCATGTTTATTGGGTTAACACTTTTTAGCCTTTTTGGGATCTACTGAAAATCTAGGAAGAGATTCAGGTAACTTACCCTCATTAGTTGACCACATATGTCCACATTTTTCTTTTGTTTATCGGATGATAATGGGTCTATTTGAACACTGGCACCAAACCAGGGCTCTTGGAAATTAAAGAGCGCTACCAGCAGGGTGTTGTTTGAAGCAGGCCATTATATGGCAGCCACCATACCCTGGCATCCTAGTCACAGAGTATTATGTTGCACAAAGACATTTTTCAGCCAGTACATTCTTCCATATTCAGCCAACCTGATAAATGGCTCCATACAAGATTTATAACCTGAAGCATTAACAGACTCAGTTTTACTTGTACGTTTTTTTATTTTTTTTATTTTATTTTTTAAATGCATTTAAATATTCCATTATAATATAATTATAAACGGTATTGGGCACGCTTGGTTTGTTTTTGCTGCTGTGATTATTTGCACTTGGCCTCAATTTCACGCATAACAAAGGAATTACTCTGCTGCACTTGTTTAATCTTATACATTTTTTTGTCTCACTTTAACTGTTTTAAGCAAGACGTGCATTCATATGTAACTGTTTTTATTGTCAATCATGACTTTAAAATTGCAGGATGTACCAAGTACTGTGACTGCACTAAGGTGAATTAGTTTTTCTTTTCTTTTTTTTTTTTAAACTTGTCATTTGGCTTTAGAGCCTTAGTAGTTCAGGTGTCAAATACTGACCAAGCTATTATGGATGTAAAGATAAATTTCCATTTTTGTATACAGATAAAAAAAAAATGTTTTGGCACTTGCACTTATTTAGCAGACTGCACGAGGGAGATCCAAAAATTTCTTTCATGTGCACCGGTTGTGAATCCATAGCAACCTTAGTAATGTGATCACTTCTACAGTATTTTCTGCCAGATGCCAAATATGTTTTAACTTGTGTTTAGAAATAGGATTATGATGTGTAACTTCAGTATTACTAACTAGATAACAAATGATCCTTTAGTTTATACAAATAACTAATGTATCACGGTTGTGTACAGGGTAGCCAGAAACGGATAAAAAATATAATTTATATATTCCAGTAACATTTGTTAAAATGGAAATAGTCCTATTTGTCCAGTTGTGAATTTTGTGCAGTGAGTAGGCTAAAATTGTCGTCATGACAAGAAGCGCTGCAGCCTGCAGTCGAATCTGAAGAGTCCTAGCTGCAGTACTTTAGTTTCAATGCGGTGCAGTAAATTAGACGTAAATTAAGTCCAAAGGCAGAAGACGCACCTTCCAGTAACTTCTGATGGTCTTTCAAAAAAAGAGGCAGAAAACAGAGAATTGAGGCAGATGTTTTGCATTAGTATGCTTAACTTTTTATCTCTAAGTTTGCTGCTGTGATCAGACTTCTGCAGCGGTGTTGGGACATATCGGGTAGGATGGGAGTATTTCTCAGAACATCCTATCAGGATGGTTAGGTGTTGTGAAAATACCCTTTTCATGTCCAGGTGAAATGTTCAGTTGGCAGTTTGTCATCTGCCCAGCTTCATTTTTACCAGTTAAGTAAAGGTATATTTTTTAAGGGTGGCGCAGCCGGCTAATGATTTGAGTTATTTTCATACAAAAGCAGAGATCAACAGGAAGTGCGGCCGCCTGAGCCTCTCTTGTGTTTGCTTCTATGCACTAAAGCGGAAATTCCTCTAATCGATTTCTATTATTTTTTGCTCCATTATGAGTCTTCAGTTTTGAGCTTTGCACCTGGATCAATGACGTTGTTTTGAACTGGTATTTGTATCATGATCTGTCATCAGTACTTTTTACCCTAATAAATGTACTAGTGCCTTAGATATTTAAATAATTTTTATTTATTTAATTTACTTATTGATGTTTTTCAGATTTGTTTTAATTTAATTTTGTTTCAGGAGGAATTCTTTGTGCCATTGTCACTTTTTGATCCTTGTTACTGGTATTATACCAGGCAGTAAATGACGCAGTATATTTGCAAACCTAGAGGCATTAAAAATGCACACAAAAGCGAAGCTTGAATAAATTTGGATGTAGAATTTGTTACATCTTCTCTACTTTAAAGGTATCTGTCAGGGGTTTTAGTTTCTGTAGAGTCACTGTTGTTCAAATGACTGAATAATAAACCTTCAGTCTGTTATTGTCAATGAAAAGCACTTTGTGATCTTTTGATATTTTTTGTCTGTACACACTTGCGCACACATACACACACACACGTATATCTCAGAAAATGTAAGTTTGTAGAAATGAAAAAAATATCAGTGACAACAGTGAAGCATTATTTTGTTGATCCTTTTGAGATTCTTTGTTCAATAAAGCACCTTAGCACCCGTGAGTTCTTTTCTCTGGAGCTTTTTCAGCTTGCTGTTACTCAGACTGCTCAGTCTCAGCCTCTTTGTTCATCCATAAATGACATCATCTTTAGCTCCCCAACGCATACTGCTGCATAACACCCCCCACCCCCCAATCCAGTGTGCATATTTGGGACGACACGCATGATGTAATTCATTTTTCTTTTCTCTCTCCATCTCATCCATGCTTTTTTTTCCAGGAGCAAAGCAAAACCCATTTAGTGCTTCTGCCATTTAGTTGGATGCTCTGACTACACTTCATCTCTGCTGGTTGTCCTATGGTCAGACGGTGTTGGATACAGCCTTCACCAGTCCCAGTTAGCTTTGTTTCAGTGTAGAGGCCCTCGCTCTCCCCTACAGCTCCTCTCCTTTGTGAATCCACCACTCTCCTACCCCTGAGTCTTTCTCCCAATGTCTACCAGCTGGTAAAATTAAACACTGAGTGTTTCCGACTGGCCCAAAGTCCCCACTCTCCAGCCCATTGACTGTCCCCATGGCAACAAGCTCATCTGGAGCTGCTGATGGAGGCTGTCTTCCTACAAGCTCTACCTGGCCACAGAAAGCTAAGAGAAGAGGGATGTGGAGCGGGTAGGTTAACCCTGCTGCTGTGAAAAGCAGAGCACAAAAGAAGAGAAAATGGCTCATTATGCCCTGCTGCTTTTCAGAGCGCTCTTCTGGCTACGAGGGCATAACCTGCTAAAGTGACCTTGACATTGTCGAGCTCCCACTACAGGTCCTCAATATGCGCTCCCGTTTAAAAGTTTACATTTCCGCTGACCCGTCTCATCTTCTGTTGATCTCATCATGGTTGTAGCACTTGTCACTCTGACCTTGAAGTAGGTCATGCTCAGTCTGAAAATAAATGCTGGAGCGACTGTAGCTGTAACGATGTCAGCCAGCTATGCCTGAATTTGTTTGAGACACTTGTGTAAAAGATCAGCAGATTTGCTTTTCGTCTGCGACACAACAGTTTCCAAGGATACTTTTCACAACGCACAAAGGAGTGAGCGAACGTATCAGCCAGCACTGAGGGATGCAGCACTGACAAGTGTGTGTGAGGGAGAGACTTTGATATCAAACCCCCCCCCACAGAAGAGGTGGGATCATATCGTCAGCATCCTAAAAACTGAAAAGTATTTAAGCAGTGCTCTAATCTTCCTCACCCACTGCTATCACACCAGCCTCTGGTCCCCGTCGGGTCTGTTTCAGCAGAAGCGTGACCACTTTTTCTTTTTTTTTCTCTCCCACTCCCTTACCTCTGCTCCAGCCACAAAGTGCTTTTTGTTTAATTTATACGTCCGCATCATTGACCTCTCCAAGCAACAGCGTGCACTTTTCTTGGCTTCACACTGATGGCGTTTGTGTGATGAAGTGCTGAAGTGAGAAAGATTTGCAAGGGACAGAAAGGAGCCAAATCTAGAGCTAAACCCCCAGTATGGGGATGGCTGATCCTCCACTAACACCAGTAATCCAAGCCCCTCTAGGGTTGATGGTATTTGAAAAAAAAAAAAGAAGAAAAAATTGTGTTTAAAAGGTGTGTAAATATGACAGATCCAGATAATATTGAAGAATTTAGCTCCTTTTTGATGTAGAGCAGATTGAGTTGAAGTCATCCATGATGCTCTAAGTTAGCAGGAGCTTCTTATTCTTTGTCTCTTTGTCAAAGTGCCTTTAAATTTTTAAGACAGATGACTTGATAAACGTTTATAAAGCCGTTGCGATCAACTCAACATGCACTTGTTATAGTTGACTGGTTATTAAGTGTTGGACAGGATGGATTGAGGCGGGGGGGGTGGCTCTCAGTGACTAGCTCAGAAACGCCTCAATTGTTCAGTCTGTATTATAATTGAATTCTTATTTAGAATTCACATCTCAGCACTTTATTGATTTACCCCCACCTCTTCTCACCTTTGCAGCTAAATTAAAAGGAATTGAACATCCCCCTCCTCTCTCCACCCACTTCTTGTCCTCCTTTGTCCTGCACTTCCTTCAACGTCTCACATTCTCAGTTTTACACATTGCTCCTGATTGGCCAAAGCTTGCTATTCTGCTTCTGTTTAATGCATCTTAATCATGATTAATCCTAATCTCCCCTCAGTGGACAGCATGCAGCGTATGCAGGCATATGGTGGAACAAAGCTAATTCAAAACACATTGATAACAGACTAAGAAACAACGCAGAGGATGCAAGTGGATTTAATATGTGTTTATATGGGAACAATTTCACTGAATCGGATCAAATTTGCAGCAATTCTGTTTTGTCACCTGGTTTTTTATATTAGGCTCAGTTACACAGGTTTGTGTAAGCAATAGGTCATTTTTTCCTGTTGTAGCACTGATTTACATGTGTATGATGACTTTTAACTAACTTAAGTATAACAAAAAAAGCTGTAAATGTATAAAAACGAAATCCTCAAGAGCACAAACTGCGATTACACTTTTGCTTTTTCAGTCTGTGAGACTTTAATTCAGTTTTAACATAAAATGTTAAAAGCACTGTTAGATGAAATGGGGTCTTTCAACATTTATTTAATGTGACTTTTATGGTTTTTTCATGTGTGATGTTGTATAAATCCATGCATCCTTTCCATTTTTACAAGCTTGAGATGCAGTTTAGCAGAAAAGCTAATCACAAACCTTAAAACTCATCAGAACAACACCTTCACTGGAATTTCCTTACTCATAAATCTGCTCCCATGTAATCGACTGATTTACATCTGTAAAAAAAAAAACTACCAGGACTTAACCTTGTACTAATACCAATAGTACAAAAACCTTTAACCTCCCCTAAACGTTCGTCTTAAACCTGGAAAGAAAGTAAGCTATGTTTAAATGAGCCTAATCTTGAGGAACTGCTCATGTAATTAATTCAAGTGAGCTTTAGATTCATTAGAAGCAGATTGCGTGTTGTAATCTGTGTGTGCATATGTGGAAATAACAATCGTAAAATTTGCATTAAAATTATTTTAATAATGATTTGATGAGATTTTTTAAAGGTTAAATGTGTTTGCAGTAAAGGAGATAAGTTGGTAAAGGAAGCTGTTAAATGCAGAGAAAAAACTGTTTAATATCGTTAAAATAATCCTAAAATTGCACAGATGGATTGTTTACCCTCATTAACATTGTTGTGGAAAGCCTCTTACAGTGATTTGCTTATCCGATTGCAAAAAAACAACTTATAAGTGGAAGTTGTTGAGTTTATTTACATATGGGTCATTTAGCGTCATGTTACTCAATCCTGGTGCAGTCGAGGTTAAATAATCAGCATTTTATCTAGACACGTCTAAAATATCTAAACATATTTATCCCCGTTTTACCTTGAGATATCTATTGTAATATTAATAATATTCTCTCATATTTTAAACGTCTTTTAAACCATTTCTCTTTGGTATGAAAGCATCTTCAAATATGTGTGCAAGTTTTGCACCTATGTTTTGGTTGCCGATCCAGCAACACGTTCACGTTAGTACATGTGATTTTTTTCCTTTAAAACTGTTTCCTTCCCCGTATGAATGTATGCAGACACATTCAGTCTTTGTGCACGTGCATGTGGACAGCGACCACACCACGGGCCTGAGGCAATGCTTGTGTCGTCTGATTGGAGGAACCAGCTGATTACAAAGTCTTGGTAATTACTATGTTAACTGATGGCACATTTAGTTGTCTTTGTTATAAAATAATACAAATATAAGTTTCTTTTTACCTCTTTAGTTGTTTTTCATATTTAGTGTTATAATATTGTCACAATATTTATCAAAATAGTCATAATGCTAGAAATACAACCATAGCTGAGAGTAAATACTTTATATAAGCATTATTAAGTATCATGCATGAGTAAGTGGAATTAATATGGAAGTATTTATTCATGCAAAGCCAAAGGAAGACATTTTAACCTAAAATTATGAGGTGTATTGTCTTAAATTTGAAAGATGTCTTTGAAATGTGTTATTAATGTATAGTTTGATGCACGTTTCTATTAAACATGTTAGCACCAGTTTATTTTAATATACCTCGTTATAATAAGGCTAAAATTCAAAGGGCAAAAACTAGGATGGTGTTATTGTTTAATTTCCAGGAATAAAGCTAAAAATACATTGACTTTAACATAAAGCTTCAAGATGTCTGTATGTTATAAATAATAATTGATAATGGTATATTTTTGTGGTACTATTTGCGCTTCATTACCTCTGAAGAATCAGTGTTTTTCTGGACAGACTGATCTGGCATTATGTTGTGCTAAGTTCATTTTCAAACACATTACTTCCACCGTGAATATAAAAACATTCCTGCGTTTGCTCTGAGTCCAGCATGGCTTTGGAATCATGCCTGTGCCAACTTTTCTCAGCTCTTTGTGCAGAAGTTGGCAAAGAAAAGATATTGCACATTTCAAACATTTCAAAGAAAATTCACACATGCTTCTCAGAAAACAACGAGCAAAATGGTGCATCTCTTTCTTTTCTTCTAACAGTGCAAATGTCAGAAACAAAGAGGTGTCGCTTTGGCACACCGTGGTCCAAACTGCTGCTGTTTACTTTGTATGGGACACAAGCTGAGCTGGAATTACGGCTCTAAAAATAGCTGTACTGTGACTTTTCTTTCTTTTTTTTTGTTTTACTCTTCATTTTGCCCCTTATACGTTGTGAGATACTTGAAGCCTCTTTCTCTACTCTGTCTCAGACCAGTCTCAAGCGGAGATGTCAAACTCCATCACCGTGGCCGGAGCTGTGATGGGTGCAGTCCTCGCCCTCTTCCTCATCACTGTCTTCACTATTGTGATCATCACTGCTCGCAAAACCCCTCCAACAACCTTTACTGACAAAGTGTAAGTCTGAATAATAGTTCATGCTGTCTAACACGACGCCTTCAGGCCTCAGGAGGTGACTGAAGCCCACTGCTCGGTTCAGAGATTTGTTCCTTTTCTCCTGTGGAGAACGCTGCAGACAGGGAGCGGCGAGGCTTCCCAGCCCCTGTCCTATTTTTTTTTCACCTGTTCCTACAGGCAGAATAAGTCGTCACATTAATTTTAGAACAAAGAATAACACTGAGGTTAAATTATTTACACCCTCCAACGGAGTCCTGCAACTGCGATGAAAAGCTTTGTGTGTTTGTGCCGTGTCTCGCCTGCATCTGTTGCGTCTCCTCTAAATATCTAACAGATGCTAAACTGCCGGACTGAAGAAAATCCTTTGTTGTTCCAATGCACAAAGATGAAATCCTACCGGGTTTAATTAACAGCTTGTCTCAAGCATTAAAGTTCACAAACCAAAAGTACAGGAGGAATATCCCAGCCATTAAATTCTAATTATTGTTATAAAGCGGTGGAGCAGATCGGCACGGTTTCAGGTTGATCTCCTCATACATGCCTGACAGTACAGCACACACCAGCGCTGCCATGATTAAAGATTATCATGACAGCATCACTGTGCCCAGCAGCACTTCAAATTATATTATGGCAGTATGACTACAAGACTTGTTTGGGCTTTAAAAGGTTAGATTTAGAAGATAATCACAATATTGACATTTCATCATCTTAATATAGCTGTTAGGATCACTACTAATAAATTACAATGGACCATTTTATAGTACTTTATAGTACGTTTGCATGTAAAACACATTGGCTCTTTTAAATACTATACAGCCAAGCAAAACCCTTTATTTCTCCCCTTTAACAGTCCCAATTGTTCTCGCATTAAATATTAGTAGAAAGTGTGATAAGTCATTTTTATAACTTGGGGTCAATGCTTCTTTGGAATGAGCAACACAGCTAAATGTGTGTAGCGCTTCCTGACAAAGCACTGCCTGAACCCAACTGAACACCTGTGGCATCAGCTGGTTTGTGCTGTATGGACTAAAGGGACCAGCACAACCACGCTGGTTGACCTCCTGGTTGAGGAAAGAGGATGCCATCCCAATAAAATGTGTCCAGCATGAAGAGGAAGTGCCAAAATGCAGCTATGGCACACTTCCTGATGGGGTGAAACAAGTTTTGTCTTCCAGTAAAGTTTCAGGGAGGTTGCAACCATCAAGTTGAAAATCAGCAGGAGACTATGATGCACATGCACATTTTGGGGGACTTGTCCACATGTTTATTCACAGCAGCATGATACAAGCAGAGTCTGACTCATCATAAAGACGACTCATCAGGTTTTCACACAAAACAACACAAAATATTACATCCTTTGTTGTTTTTGTTAAGTTCATTTTTTGTCCTGTGGTTTTGGTCCACCTTACACTCCTGGAGACTCAAGTGTTTTTAAAGTATTTTTGTTATCATATTTGATACACTTCCTCATAAAATGTTAGTGTTGTGTTCAAAGTCCCACATAAAAACACATGCACAACTAATAATCACACTTTATTTATTTTTCTTCCTGTGGTCTTTTGCACATGTCAGTGTCCATTCTGTCTTTACAGAGGACACTTACAGTTCGTGTTTCAGAGTTGAGAAGACTCCGCTTGGTAGCAGCAAACAGCGTGAATTATGGCTCCACATCCGTGCTGGGTGTGGGCCCTGCATCACTGCGCTGACACTACAGGACGCTCTGTCCAGCCATGTGCTGGCGTGGTCAATGCCACGACAAACTTAGCATCTTAAGTGTGACCGTGGCTGGAAGTCCCGGTGGAATGAGTAGCAGGGGGACGCAGGCCTCATACCTCTCTTTCATCACACGTAGTCATCAGTACAGGACAGCAGGTCACTGAAAGCACCAACTGTAATCTATGTATAAAAGAGAACAGAGCATTAAATGACACACAGTGGGAGAAAATCAATGCCTGTCATGACATCTTTTTATGAATTACAAGGTCAGTTTCCAGGTTTCAGTTTAGTAGTGGATTGGGATTTCAGTAAATGGCTGACTCGAACATCTTGCAGGGGGGACAGAGATACACAGCTGTCACACGTCTTCAGATTTACTACGATGGTTTAAAGCGCAGTATCTGAAATCCTGTTGATTAGCTACATATCACTCCGCTGCAGTGCAGAAGTCATACCAGAGAAATCCGGTGGGCTTCCAGGAGACTGTGTCAACAAAAACGTTGTAAAAATAGCCGAAATTTGTTCAAACTGCAGAAAAGCTGACTCGTGTATTTTCCACACTTCTCTGACAAAACCTCCTATCTCACACCTCTAGCTCATCTACCAGGCTTTGTGTTATTAATTTGTAAAACCTGAAACGAGATAAGCTGGATAACAGCAGCTTGACTCAGAGGATCTTCCTTTAAACAGCTGCCCTTTAAAAGGTTATCTACTTAATGATTTTACGCCCACCATAAACTATGAGGCCTTATTCATCTTCCTCAGCGCAGCTTACTATTCTGCAAAACAGGGGAAAAAAAGAAATATCCTCACTGCCATGTCTTTTTCCTCCTCCGTGAAGGATTGACCTTCCTCCGACTCACAAACCGCCTCCTCCCTATTCTGAGAGAGCACCGTCTGTTCCTCTGGGAGTCCACGCATCACAAGTGGCCTGGCTGTGTCAGGTAAACCCCGCTCCCCTGTTGCAAGCAGTTCAAAAGTGCAGGTCTCATAATATCTCTGCACCACTTTGCTCATGATGTGTCACAACAGGCAGTAGAAACACAACCCACTAATTGTCTTAAGCAGAGAAGATCTCATTTAAAATACAGGATAGTTTGAATTTTACTGTGTTTTCAGCTTTTATGAGCATTTTCTTTTTAAAAGCTCACACCTAAAAACAGCCCACATTTAACACATGCTGACATGTGAAGGCAGTTTTATAACATACCAGGAAAGGAAAGAGCCTTTTTATTTATTTATTTATTTTTATCTGCAGGCTCGCAGAGCAGAGCGCAGGTTTGAGCAAACCGACAGGCAGCACCCACCAACACAAGGAACCACCCAGCAGCGCTCCCAGCTTGAGTGGGTGTGTCACCAGAGCGGGTCAGACCGGGTGTACATCAACCACCGTGAACACTATGTGTGACAGATAACCTGAAAACAGTCCACAAATCACCCAGTAGTCACTCTGCCTGAGTGGCATCAAGCATACTGGCCTCACCTGATTCGCTGAACCATCAATCCAAAGGAGACAGGTGGCAGCTGTGGAGGAAAAATGTCTCTCTTTGCAGGCGGTTCTCCACATTTTCATCATCTTTCACTCCACAAAAAAAAAAGACATTGTATATTTTAGGAAATAGCCTTTTTTTTATGCTGTTCTCTGACATATGTAACATAGTAAATATGTAGTTGTAAGGTAGCTTAGAACAAACTGGTACCGGGAAGATTCCCTAAACGCCAAGCAGTTTGCTGTTATATTGAAAAATGCTTCTTTTTTTGTTGTTGTTTTTAGTTTCAGTGTTTTGGCAAACTCCACACATCTTCCAGATCAGTGTGTGCATCAAACAGCAGACAAGGTGTAATTCAACTATCAGCATTTCCTGTTTTCTCATGACAGAGAGCATAACTCTGTGGTATCCCTCTCCTATGTCATACGCCTCCAATTTTAAAAGGTACATGCAAGTTATTTTCTTGTTTGACTTATTGCTTGTATTAAAGTGCACATTGTTGCTAAATGTGTTGTAAGTGTGAAATATAACACAACACATGCAGGCAAGAAGGAAAGAGTGATTCTGCAGTGTAAAGTCAGCTCTGCATGAGGATGTTTAATGACCTTTATAAAGTAAACACTAAGGAATGGAGGATCTGAGTCACTGTGGGGCAGCAGGAAGAGAAGTCCTTAAAGATTAGAGAAATTGAAAAAAAAAACACTTTACAGTTTTTTTCTTTTTTACCTACATTTTTTAAATAAGGACATAATTTCAAGGTCACAGTCTTATAGTGTGTATCGTTATTCTCAGAACAAAAAGAAATGCTCTTTTCTTTTAATTAGATAAAGCGGTATTTGACAAGTTATAGGTTTTTATTCTGTGATGGAAATGTTTGGAGACAAATTAAGTATTTGTTTGGATTCAGATCCATCGCTGCTTCGGAGTCTCCATCTTGTGTTCAGACGCTTCTACAGTGACACCTAGCGGTCAAAGTAGGAGGTGCAGTTCTCACTAAAATAAATAGCCCGGAGTTCATCAGGGCCAGTCCTCTCAGGCCAGTGCCCTGCGGGTGGGTTGGATTTTATAATAAGCGGTTCAGGGAAATTGGTTTAAATTGAATTGGTTGTGTTGGAGCAGGGTAACATCTAACTCCTGTAGAATTGACATTGAACATCTTTGCTGTAGTACTATTCTGCTCTTAATCACAATAATCTACTTTGAGCATGTTTATGATAGAGGAGAGGGAAAACATTTTAATTAAAAAAAGCTTTAATTTGAACAACTTGGTGGGAGAATGATAAAATCTTCACAACCGAAAGTCCTTGTTTAATGTAACAGCTCTGAAAAACATTTCAGTCTACAAGACATTTGTAGTAAATAACTTTTTATTTGGGAGCAACATTACAACAGGAAATAACAATGAAAATAATAAATATATATATATATATATATATATATATATAGAAACATTGTAAACCTAAAACAAAAGTTAGAACTGACTGCAACGATGACGCTTCGCTTTGGGCTGTCGGGTTTCTTGACCATGATTCTGCTTTGATGTTTGTGCAAGAATCTCACAAAGATTATCAACACCATTCTCACATCAGCAACCTGACATTCTCCATCTAATTTAACAGATTTTAAAGCGATTTTAAAGTGGTGCCAGAATCCAGAGCAACAGATTCTAACAAATCGGACCAGAACTTTCCACAGATACCCAACACCACGTGATAAAGAAACCACGTTAATACAGTACATATAAAGTGTAATTTAAGCTCTTTAAGACATGATCAGTAATAAGTTTAGTTTAGTTTTCCATGAAACATTGATCTGATGGTTATTTTATGGCACTGCACCTATAATACTGTTTATGGTTAATGGCAGCATTTTTATTTATTTATCTTTTTCATGTTTTGTATCCGTGCTGCTACACACCCGTTTGGCAGATGAAACATCCCAGCTGTTGGTGGACTTTTATTCTCTGTATGAAATGCATTTTTTTATGGGGCGCTCTGTCTAACTTTATGCTTGTGTGTAAGTTTTTGCTTTTATTTTTAAAAACAAAAGAAGAAAATTCCCATTTTAAGAATGATCTCATTAATAAAAGTGTTCAAATTAGTTAAAAAAACCCAACTTCAGATGAAAAACAACATGGCTTGTTACACTGTCATTAATCTAAGGTAAAAGCTGTAACACTGTGTGACTTCTGAGGTAAACACATGATTTACAGGCTTATTGGGCCAATGTTTCCAGTGAAGACCTTGTGATGGTTTAATGGAGGAATTTCAGCCCATCCTACAAACAGTTTCTGTTCTTTAAAGGTTAATGTATTGAGTTATCTACAGCTGTCCTACAGCCTGTGTATGATCACATTGCATCCACATATTAGCTGTCAAACACATGGCCTCAAGTTTAACTACAGAATACTTTGATACACAGAAATTCATTGATTCATTCAGCACAGAAGAAAGAAGTGCAGAGATTCTTTAACAATCAGCTTATAGATTAGCTGCTGTAGCTTTCCTATTTAATTAGATTTAATTAGATTTTACTTGTTGCTACTGCATTGTAGCTCAGTCGTTTTAACTCATTCATTCATTTTCCATGCTGTCTCATACATTTAACTTTTTATGTTAGAAAGGAAAAAACTGATAAAAGACACAGTGTAATGTTCTATGTTTTGTTTTTGTCTTTGTTGTTTGTAATTTTAGATTAAAGATGATATATATATATATATATATATATATATATATATATAT
>JBAMIG010000016.1:5892858-5903788 GCA_037177335.1 Kiunga ballochi | reverse complement strand
ACACACACACACACAGACTCCCAAGATGAGTCTTGGGGAACCTGAGACATCAGCATGTACATGAGCCTCAGCTTTCAGAAACTGTCATGGCTCCTCAACCAGTTGGTGGGCGATCTGTAACCCAGCGGCCTCTGCATGCAGCCATGCAAGCAAGAAGCAACTTTTAACATAAAATTCCTCCAGCTGTCTGCACCAGCAGTAGTGTGGAGAAATCTGAAAAAGTTCAAAATGAGACATTTTAGGATCACAAGAGGAATTTGCTGCAACAATTCCCAAAGAAGTCGGGATAGGACCGTTTAGTACAGCGTCCCCTTTTCTATCAATAACAGCACGTAAAGTCTGGGGACTAAAATAGTCCAGATCGTTGGTGTTTTGGGGGAAAATGTTGCACATTTTTTGTGGGATACTGGATTCCAGCTGCTCAATCGTTCTGGGTTTTCTTTAGTTGTATTTTGAAGATTTGTTTTCTGTTTTTTTATGTGAAAGATCTGACCTGGAAGCAGGTCGAGCCAGCACCTGGACTACTCTACAATGAAGAAAAGCTGTTCTCAAATAGATGCCTGCGGACTCGTAGTGTCTTGATGAAATTTGGAGGATGGTAAATTTATAACCTGTATATGCTTCATTATTGACAGTGACTTTCCAGATGTGCATGTTGCCAGTTCCATAGGCCAGTTCCTAAACTGGGGTCATGAGATAATATCCAGCCTACATTTATCAAATACATTTTCATCTGAGCTGTCAATATTAAAATATTAAAGGATTATTTTGGGCATGTGTGCGCTTTGTCACTGTAGTGATTTTATTACCTGCCAAGCAGGTTAACAAGTATTGTGTTTATCTGTCTGTTTGTAACTGTACGTATAAACTACAGGACAGATTTTTCCTCTGAGGATTAGGATCACCATCTAGATCCAGGAGTTTTATGGAGGGATCTTTATCATTGTGAGACAGGGTCATTTTCAGTATATATTACCCTACAATATATTGTCTGGATGCTTGGGCAAAAAATGTAAACACAACGGGTTTTCCTAAATAACAGATAGATCTGGATCCCAGCAAACATCTGAGTATTATGAATCCGAGCAGGAAAATATTGGAAATATTCCAATCACTAACAAATTATGATATAAGCATGAAACAACCTTTTTGGCTGCTGCGCCTGCAACCTGACTCCAGATAAGCAGTGAAAATGGATGGATGGTAGCAACAAGTACTACAATAAAGCCAGGATTATATTATAATGG
Source organism: Kiunga ballochi (assembly GCA_037177335.1). Taxonomy (NCBI): domain Eukaryota; kingdom Metazoa; phylum Chordata; class Actinopteri; order Atheriniformes; family Pseudomugilidae; genus Kiunga; species Kiunga ballochi. Next base: position 5,902,541 of record JBAMIG010000016.1, on the reverse strand, counting down.
TTGTGGACATGAGCTGGTGGATACCTTTTTGTCTTAGTTTATAAGGATTTTAAAGAAGAACAGTTTTCCAGCTTTGCATTTAGAGGAGGGCTGCAAGTTGACCCATCTGAAATATCTAAATGAATCATGCAGTCTTCATATGGGGGGCTGGGGTTGCAAAAACAGATGCATTTTAAAGTTTGGGAAGCACTGCTGTAGACAATAACACAGCCTCATACTATAATTAATAGATGCAAATACAAACACTTGTGTTTATTTAGCTCAGAGGATTGTGATTTTAATCCATCTGACTGACTTTTCTTCAGAACCTTTGAAATAGAGAAGAGGTTTCAGGCTCATATTCACATAATCTTTGCATGACAGAGTCTTGCAGTTTGCATTTTTGGATGGTACATTGAAATGCATTAGCTGATAAGGATTTTTGGAAGATCTTCACTTTGGTGAAACTCTTTTGCAGTTATGTTGTTAATCTGATGTCACAGGGTTTTCCATGTGATGAACGTCTTACAGCCCAAAACATTGGGTGCATTTATGTTTGTGAATATTCAGTCAGGCAGTCATTTCTTAACCCACTTAATCCAATTAAGGGTTGCAGGGAAGCTGGAGCCTATCCCTGCAATCATTCGAGGAGGGGTACACCCCAGACAGCTCGCCACTCAGTCTCGGGTTTGTGAATTATGCCAAATGAAAATAAAAAATATCCACATGAACAAAATAGTCAGAATTAAACACTGACATCCTGGCTGGGTCCTGAGATTTAAGCTGATGTTCTGGGAATGTTTCCAAACAACCAGCTGTAAGTCATGCTGTGGTGAAGGCATTTTATCAGGCAAAAAAAAAACAACAAATCTATTAATTCCAACCAAAAGATAAACTGATACATTTTTAATTGAGAAGAAATATCCCTTTAAATGTATCACACACTGTCAGTGTGGCTAATGTAAAATACATAAAGGTAGAAAGGAAAATCTCCCTTTTAAATGGATCATCATAACCTGACTTCCCACCATCACACACTTTCTAAATGGCCGACAGTCCTTTAATCCACAATCCCATAATCCCAACCGATCAAAGGTTGAGATTACCATCGAGGGGAGGGGCAAAACTGCAGATAGGAGGACAGTGACTGAGGGGGAGCTCAAATCTGACAGTGGCAATGCAACCAAGGCAGGGATTGGTGTACACAAATAGCCAGCCAATCACAGCAGAGGCAGGGGAAATAACAAGGCCGGGGGAGAGCTTGAGAAAGAGGGAAGTGCTATGAAAAAGCGAGGGAGAAGGTGAAATCACAGCAGTGCAGAGAGGAGACAAAACAAAGCCGAGAGAGAGGATGAGTGGAGGACAGAGCGCTGATCTGTAAGGTCTCCAGAGAGGAAGAGAAGAGGAAGGAGATGAGCAGAGAGAGGAGGGTAAGCATCGAGCTCACAGAACATCCATCAGCTGAAGCAGCCATGCTCTGAGCCCTGGAGCAGCAGGGCTACGCAGACACTGCACAGGCCCGGAATCAGGCCTACAACTCAGCCCTCCGTCCCAGCCACAGACACCGGAGCAGGGACAAAACAAGATTCCCCTCACATCAGCTGCACATGAGAGCCATGAGAACAGCCAGGAAGGGCAGCGTGGAGATGCCTGCATTCGTGCGGCAGCTGGTGAAGGAAACAGAAAAGAGGGTCAGCTCTTTCTTTAAAGGGGGCCGAGGAGGAGCAGCAGAGGGAGAGCAGCCAGGGGACATGGAGAGAGAGGAGGTCATCCCCAGCCCCTACCTGGACAGACCAGTACTTGAAAAGCTGACGGAGGAGGGCTGTGCCCGTTGGGGTCTCACATACGCACTGGGAAGCATGCAGGGCTGGAGGGCCAACATGGAGGACTTCCACAACTGTGTGCCACAGCTGGGTGGAGAATTGGCCGAGTGGAGCTTCTTTGCTGTGTTTGATGGTCATGCAGGAAGCACGGTGGCACAGTATTGCTCCCAGCATCTTCTGGGTCAAATCCTGACCACAGGTGAAAGATTTCAGATTGAATCATTTACTCTAACGCCATTGATTACCCATCGAGACGTAGATGCATACTTCACATTGTGTTTGTCATGTTTTGGTTTTGTTCATCTTGGTGCACGCAGGCAGAGTTGGACCAGAGGACAACCCTGAAAAGGTGAAAGGTGCCATCATGGAGGGCTTCATGCAAACAGATAAGCATCTGCACTCTGTGGCCCGGAGAGAAGGCTGGGAGAGGGGTGGCACCACGGTGATAGCCACCCTCATCTCACCATATTATATCTACTTTGCCAACTGTGGTGATTCCAGAGCCGTGCTGTGCCGGTCTGGGCAGGTATGCTTCTCCACCGAAGACCACAAACCTTACAGTCCTCTGGAGAAGGAGCGTATTGAGAGTGCAGGCGGTTCAGTGTCCCTGCAGCGGATCAACGGGTCCCTGGCTGTTTCCCGAGCACTGGGAGACTTCAGCTACAAGGGGGCGGAAAACCGAACACCCAGCCAGCAGATGGTGTCACCAGAGCCAGAGGTGTGTGTAGTGGAGCGCTCACCCGCAGATGAGTTTCTAGTGCTGGCTTGCGATGGGGTGTGGGACACCATCAGCAACGAGGAGCTCTGTGCTTTCATCCACAATCGGTTACGTGTCTGCACTGACCTGAGGGACGTCTGCACCCAAGTCATTGATCTCTGTCTTTATAAGGTCAGAACGCACTACTTTGAGGTTGATAGCAGTCATCTAGCTGTGGTTGAGTTAACCATAACTACAAAGCACATCAGTTTCAATGAGTAGTTGCATTAATTCATAATGAAGCAGAGGTATTCAGAGTATTTAATAACGAGAAATAAGAAAGAACACGCTGATAGAAAATGGAACAGAACGACAGATGAATATTACACAATACTTTTTTTAGATGTTGGCAGACGAGGTGTGAAACTTTCTTTACATGTTTCTTTTTTTTTGTCTGTTTCCTCATGTCCTCATTATGTGACATTTCTCTGTGCTGTGGTCCCTTAATAACCACAGCACAGAGTGATTAATGTATTCATTACTCACAATTTAAACCAGCTTTAGTCCCTGCTGAAAAACACTGAATATAATATTTGGAAATAAAAGCAAATGGTGTTTCTTTGACATCCGCTAAAGCTTTAATTCATTTATTTAATGCTGTTCATGGTAGAATTGTCTGCATATCACTTTAAAATAGACTACAGAAGTGTCAAAACAGGTTTATTATAGATTCGTTTTCCTTGTCGCTTTCCTTTTTCCTGTTTCACAAACCTCCAGAAATACAGAGAATATCAAAAACTGGGTTTAGCATTCGTTATTTCCCGCAGGAGAAAACTACACAACCAGATAATCACGGGCTATTAGTGCACATGGTAAAGTCCACACAGCACTCTGTCTGGACATCATGTCTCAGTTATGTAACAGAGTTTTAGTTTGGATGCACAAAACGACCTGAAAATGTCACACTGGGTTTACACGTTCTTGCATCGCTGCGTCTGTGTGACACTGGTGTGCAAACCTTGAGGTGAAAACATTGCATCTTCAAAACAGTCACAGTGGATGAAATGAAGTTCTCTGTGTCGACATTTGTGAGGTCAGCCATCATTACTCACCCGTGCTGTTGTTGCATCACTCCACAGGGCAGCTTGGACAACATCAGCATCATCTTGCTCTGTTTCCCTGGAGCCCCCCAGCTGTCTGCAGAGGCAATACACCAGGAGGCTGAGCTGGAGGACCTGCTGGAGTCCAAAGTGGCAGGTGGGGGGGGGACAGGGGGTGTGTTACAGACTTTCAACTTCTCTTTTTTCTCAACCTGTACTCTTTAAACCCAAAATCAATTTAAAAAAAAATTGAACAACAAAAATCAATATGGTTCATTTGGTAAATCTACACAGTGTCCTGATGTAGTACCACAGTTAAAATACTTCCAAATATTGTGAACCATTAAACCCAGTGAATTGCAATTGGTATAAATGTTCTCCCTTTTTTTGTTAAGAATCTTTTTATTGAATTTTCAAGCAAACAAATGGACAATATATATGAGGAGCTCCTTAGTACATTACACAGCTAGAATAGAAAGATGAGCTGAGCATTACGTGTAGCATTTATACAACAATGAAAAAAAAAACACTCAAACTGCAAATCATTCCTGTGAAATCCAGCATGATCAAGGAGCAATACTGGTAACCAGTTCTCAAAACAGCAAGAAATGTACAAAGCTGCAAAGCCAGACATCTTGCAGATAAAAACAGCAATAAAAAGATGGACACAAGTAGGATTGATTATAAAGATGTTTTACAAAGGCTCTCCTATCTCTTTATTCAAACAAAACATCCATATAAGCCCATCCTTTACAGTGTACATGAGAGATGTGGGGCACACAAAATTAAATGTTTTAGGAGTTGAAAGCCATTTCAGTCACCAATCTATACAATATACTCGCAGTTATAGGTATAACATAACTCCAGATAATTCCCAGAAGTTTAAAAATGCTTATGTGAGTGTATATCTCTGATATTTGACAGAGATTTATGATGAGCTGTGTGCCACTGGGGAGGACCCTGACCTGCTGTCTGTCCTCACTGTCCTGGCATCCACTCCCATTCCTGGATTACCTCCTGGTGGAGGCATACAGAGCAAGTAAGACACAAAAAAAATCACTGTGTAGGTGTGTGTATCTGCGATGCATAAAGACACCATGTTGCTTGTGTGTGTGTTAAAGGAGAAACTGTATTATCTCGGCATATTACCAACAAAGAGAGACCCACAAGCCTACAGTATCAAATGTGAGTACATATTATAATACTTGCCCCATTCAGACCATTTCAAGGCATGTTATGTATATCCTTTAAACTCCTTATGTCCTTACCTACTGTTTCTGAGACATTTTGCAACACTTAATGGCAAAAACTTTACTTGTTCACCATATGATACTGGTCTCCAGTAAACACCAGAAAGCTGAAGATTACCCTATAATAATTTTTAGTCCATTGTAATAAAAAGTAAATAAACAAAAAATAAATAAATTAGGGGTTTTTCTTGAGATTTTGTTAAAGGGTCAAATAAAGTTTTCTGATCTTAAAAATGGGATGTTTCTGCTCACTTCTTCTTAAGGGGTTCAGCAAGATAAAATGACCTACATTTCCTTCATCACCTGTCTTTTTAGGGTCTGGGAAGCTCCTGAAAAGCCAGAGGAAAGTTTGTCTCTTGGAATCCAAAGAGGGACTGTAATTAATGTGAATATTGAACCTGTTTCTCTCATGTGTGCAATCTGAAAAAACAAAAAGGGAGCTCATGAACAGATTGGTGTTCGTTTACATCCTACTAGCGAGCAGCATTTTATGGTAACAAATACAATGCAAAAATAGATCTAATAAAGCCTAATACTTTATATTTATATAAGAAAGATATTTTGTAAAACTTACTCAGAGACACAGACCAAGCAACAAACCTCTGCCTGTTGTTCAATGAACAAACGGTAAAAGCTGAAAAACAAATCAAATCAGGAACATTAAACACACACATCACTCTATTTTAAAGGCGCTATTTTAAGAATAGGAATAAATTATGATATTCTAAAGATTTTACGTTTGCTTTTCCACATCAGGAAAGCGAAAGCTGACACGCAACTAAATCCCAACACGAACAGTGAATGGTGTGAAGCGTTTGGTAGCACAGAGGAATTCACAAGTTTATCTCTGTTGCCGCTGAGAGTGACAGACACACTTATCAGATGTCTTATTCCACATACATGTAGAAAAAATACATTTCACCATTTAAATCCTTACTAAATTAGTGGTTCTCTTCATATTCTTTCTACCCAGAATATCAACCATTTAGCTGGAAGCCTAGCCGTGATAACATTTCCAAATAATTATTTGGTGTAAATCTACTTAAGTCTAATTCTTTGTTTTCATTTAGCTCATTTCATTTAACTTTCTGAAATAAAGTGTCAGTGAAATGTATTTTTTCTGTGAGTTGATTGGTTTGTACTGTGCTGCCTTATTCATCTTTTATATAGTTGATAAAAAAGCAACTATGACAGCAAGAGAACGGGTCTGCATGGGTTATTTTCTTTGCATCCTACTGAATTGTTCTAGTATTTATTTTTCTCTTTTTTCTGTGTATAGAGATTATAAGAGTAATGATTGTTTTAAATCTAAATAAAGATTATCTGACAAACGCCTTGCAGTGTTCTTGCAAATACGCTGAATCTCTTATTTTCCCCCACTCTTCTACAACAAAAGGGATGATTTCTTCTCTTGTGAAACATCTAAAAGGTAGGCTTGCACGCAGTTAAAAACCAGCGACAGGCCATATAAAGGATCAAATGTACTTTTCTTTTTGCATAGTAAAGAAGCTCATCAAGTCAGCCATGAAGAGACGAAGCTTTCTTCTCTGCTGTGTTTATGTGAGGGTACATCTACTTGCCGAACCCTTGATGGCTTAAGAGTGTCCTTTCCATGTTTGATTACATGCTCAGGATATCTCTTTAAAGATCACTTTGAATTTCAATGACAAAGATGGGAGCAATTGCCAGTTTTAAATACCAGTCTTGGTTCTTGCAGAAATGTTTAAAAGTCTCAACCAGCCTACACCTGGTTTATTTTGAGACATGAGATATTCTGTTTGCACATTGACTAATAATGTCTGCACCTCACATACACCCTTATTGTAGAGGAAACCCGGCAACATGAGCGGCCCTCTTAAATCAGCAATCCTCTTAAAAGTGGCCCTTCAGTGCTTCTTTCATCTGATTGCTTTGGTATGAGTCAATCGCTTAAGGACATCAGGCCCCTCTTCAGAGTGATGTTGTGCTCTTTTTAGCTCTATTTGTCCTTTTTTTTCCTCATCACCAGACAAAAGGATCAGTTATTTGCTGTTCACATTGGTCTCTTGCACTGATTTCTAATGAACCAAAAGGAACTGGATTAGGATAAAATAGCTCTATTTTTAGTTTAGAGGAATTATAAGATATTATTCTGGTGCTACCTGTCTACACTGGTTTCTTGCAGACGGTTGTTCATAACGCCCAGGGCCCCCACCCCACCAGAGAATCCATTTTGATGGCCGTAGCTTTGCCGCGGGCCCTGATGAGCTGTTTCACTCAGCTGCTTCTGCAGCATTGCAAGGGACAATTTATTGGAGACCATGAACTCGTTGACGGAAATCATCTCTCCTGACAGGCGGCGCCCAACATATACTTCTGCAACTGTACCAGCATCTGTCTCACTGTCGCATACGGTCTCTATAGAGCCATCCATGTATCGGTGTCTTTCTGCAGGACGCTGGGATGGCAGAGGCTGGACTGCGTTGCGTTTTCTGCGTTTTGACCTCAAATGTGCCGGCAGATGCCTCTGGTTGTGTTTTTTACTGAGGAGGCAGGGGCAGCAGAGCCACCAGCAACCCTGTGCAGAGCAGGAACAGAGCTTATGTCGTCCTGAGCAGACCAGCTTACTCAGGATCCAGTTGAGAGTTTGCTTGATGATGATAGAAATGACATTGAAAAGTGAGTAAATACAACAAACTCCCATTAAGATGAAAAGGCAGTTTCCAAACCTGTAGGCCCCCTGAGATTCATACTGCTCTTTCTGGCTGCTCACCAGGTCTCCAAAGCCAATTGTGCTGAAGGCCACGAAGCAGAAATAGAGAGAGTCCACATAGCTCCAGTTTTCCATAGAGCTGTACAGAGTGGAGGCACTGCATGCTATCACAACAGATGCCACTCCCAGGATCAACATCACGTAATACACTGATGGTTTCCAGCCTTCCAGACTATCCTCCTCTCCAGATGATTCTTCCCTACTGGACATCACCCTGACCGCACCACACCTCAGCCGACGCTCATGACACCAGCGCATGATGTAGGCCAACATTGTGATGATCCTCTCCAGAAAGAGGTTAAAGAAGAGGATGGTGGCAGCACAGCCGATGAGACCATAGAATATTAGGAATATCTTTCCAGCTATGGTTGCAGGTGTGGTCATGCCAAAACCTGGAGATTACAAACAAGAGTGACTGCTGGTTGTCAGGTTTAAAGTCACTTCCTCAACAACAGTGGTAAATAGGATTTACACACTTAAATAGTGAACACTTACCAATAGTGGAGACCACAGTACCCACGAAGTAAAAAGCTCCGGAAAAGTCCCAGCGTGGTCTCAATGTGTCCACTCTGATCCCAGCTCCGTTTGCCTCCTCATACTGCCGCAGCAGAGTGTGCAGAGCACCCAGGTTGACTCTGTATTGCCTGGTAAAGTTATCCAGATGCTGTTTCCATACAAGCCGGGCACGGAGCTCAAAGGGATGCTCCAGCGCCGAGAAGATTGCTGCTCCACACAATAAGTAGAGAAGGATGAGGCCAGCCAGCAGGCAGAAGCGAGCATTGTCTTCGTTCATGGGTGCTCGGGGGCAGCAGCGGCCACCTGAAGCTCTCCTCTGAGCCATGAGCACAGCAGCAGTGCAGAGACACCCCAGCAAAAACATGCACCTTCGCTGCCGGTGCTGCCAACTCAAGCACTTACTCTGCTCTGTCCGTTACACCTGTCAGACAAAATTTGCACGCTTTAGAAATAATTTAAACATATGAAACATGCAGCTTTAAAATGAAAGGATGCCTCATACATTATGAGAGCTGCTTTTATTATTTAATTAAGAAATCGCTCATTTAAAGGCATAAGGTATGCTGAAAACAAAGTTATTTCTTTTATTGTCTTGCCTAATTTAATAAAGGCATAAAAGTGTATCGCATGAGGACAATTGTACTGATAGATTAAATTTAGATGAAACATTTAGACAGCAGTGATTTATGATGCATGCTGCACTGTAAACATCAAAGTTTAAAGCACATATTACCTGAACCTGCTGACAGCTCATCCCCTGATTACCACAGGTTTGATTGTGTTTCATGCCATGGATCTGCTAAACAACGACACGATGAAGCATTGACAGAGTTCTTTAGTCTTTTGAGCAAAATGAGAGCCCGTCTGATGTTTCATCTGTCACACACTGACATCATCATCTCCTGCAAACCCCTCCTTTTTTCAGCACACTCTGATTGGTGCATCCATCTCCCCATTTTACAAGCATTTGTCCTATGAAAAAACAAATCTGCACCACCTCAGACTACATTTGACTAAATTGGTTTGATAATTGGCAGTTAAATCAACCATACTATCAAGCATGTGGAGAATGTGTTTCTTCCCATTAGGTGTAAGATTCATTCAAACAAATTTTAACAAATACGTAATTTAAACAGAATTTTGCCAGTTTAGCCAAATAAATCATAGGTGGGAGGTATTTCCTCCCCCTGTCTCTTTCTCGCTCCTGAGTTTTCAGACTCACTGAGAGAGCTTTTTGTTGTTGCTGCAGACTGTGTGGGAGGATTTGTTGAGTGCAACTATTAGCTCCTCTGTTTGTTCTTCCCTTTAATCTTGTATGGTGCTGCAGGTAAGGGCAGGGGTTCCTTCCACCTGCTCACTGATTCAGTCACAGCAGCAGACAGGTGTGGAAGGCAAATCTGCCATGACATGCGAAAAAAACAACAACAAATCAAACTGTTTGATGCTACTTTTCAAATGGTCTAACTGTAAAAAAATAACTTTCATGTTAATAGCGTTTGGTTTAAGGCGATGCAACAGGATGGATGGATGGATGGATGGATGGATGGATGGATGGATGGATGGATG
>JBAMIG010000016.1:5864430-5875349 GCA_037177335.1 Kiunga ballochi | reverse complement strand
AAATTTGTTCCCACTGGCCTTATTGTGCAGCGATGACTGCACAACAGATAACCACTTTTAAAGCTGTGTAAATGTGTAGTTTTCCTTTGTGGCTTTTAAGGCGTCACTAAACCCAAACGGTGCTCTTGCACACATCTTTCCCACGTCACACACACATACACACACACACGTTGCCTGTTCATTCAAAGCCACCGTAGTAAAAGTGGTGGCACACATATGGCAGATGCCACGTATGTGGACTCACAGAAAGTCAATATAAAAGCTTCATTCTGAGAGGATGAAGAGTAATTAGCATTAGATATCAATATTTTTCCATTGAGCTTTCATTTTGCCACACACTGCACCTTTAAGATTTCAATACTATACGGTGTTTTGTTTTGTTTTTTGTTTTTTTTGATAAGCCAAAAATATATTTACCCTTAGTTAATAAAAAAAAAAATGCACATGTAATTTCTCATGACATCCGAGGGTCCAAAAGCACGTCACAACACGGGTCTGGCAAGCAGAGGTCTCATCCTGACATCACAGCGGCTTTTTAATCTGCTGTCATTTTCACACAGTTCAAGTCCAGTTTATTGTAAAAGATGTATTACAGCATAACGAGTTTTCATTCGTTTAAACTTTGCATAACAGACGCAACAGGAAAAGCAAAGAGAGTAAACACACATGACTGGCATGATTACCACTAAGTATCATCATCACAAGTTGTGATACTGAGACTATAAACGTCATTTTCAGGTTTTAGCCCGTTTACCACAAACAATGAAATCTACATTTCTGCTGACCATTTTTTCTCAACCTGAAGTTGCACTATCACTACATCTATAGACATACTACGAGAGGACAGGAGGGGGGAAAGGGGGGATCAAACTAAGTTGTGATAGGAGACTAATATATCCAAGTTAAAGCGATTGGTGCCTAATAGCACTGCTTTCACTGTTGTGCTGTCAGAAAATCCGACCTGGAAAAAACATGAGAAACAAACATGGATGTCGTTAAAGCATTGTGTCAATTTGGTCGCTTTTTGCATTTTAACAGTTTCACTGCCCACTCTCATTTCCCAGATATACAAGGTTGCCGTTTAGTTTTTAAAGCACTGAGCTGGAAAAATTGCTTCCATCTTTATTCCATTAAGCCTGCCGCAAACCAGCTGGTATGGTACTGTGGTGCCGTAACAGCTTGGGGGTTTGTGTTTGCAAGTTTAAACATTATAAAGTAATCATTAGCTGTAATGGTCAGCAGTAATGTATACTCTGTGTAAAGAAAGTGGGGCAAAACGTGAAAAGCACTGGGATGGTTCTACTGAACCACAGCCTGACAGAATACATCGCTTTGGGTCAGAGTAAAGCAAATGAATAAAGTGTAAATAGAAGAACATTGTCCGACAGCAGCTCTCATGCTGCGTGTTTAACCAACCAGTCAGTAAATCTGTGCAACAGCTGCAGGAAACTTAACAGCTGGCTCATTTGTTTCTTTTTAAAAGAAAAAAAAAAAACACAAAAAAAATCTTTTCTAAAGACACAAACAGTACTTTTTTATGGCTTAAAGGCTGTTTTTTTATTTTGCATGGAGAGATCTGTGCAGGTTATAGTACGTCTCATCAAGCCCTTTTTTTATGCCACTTCTTATTTCTGCACCAGTTTCTGTTACGTAAGGCCCATTTGGATCACCTCCACTGCTTCCCAGTGTCACACATTTCATTACATTAATTACAGGATGACTGGAAATTTCTAGAAAAACAGGAGCAGGGAAATAAGATATGCAAGTAGATTTGAGGAAATCTCTCAGAGGGTTAAAGGGAAGAGAAACTGCAGGACCATGTTTGGGACACCAACACCACATAGTATAATGCCCTATGACTAGACACCAAAAACCAGTGCAGCACTGGGTGGAATTAAATAAGCTTAAACTTCCACCCACTCTTTTAAACTGGTTTTATTTTATTTTCCTTTTTTTATTATGCTCTAATAAACTTTTTTGAGCAATCAATATAAGCAAAATGTTATAAAGACTTATTGTAATCAGAAGAATACATAAAGAGAGACTTTTAGAGAGCAGCATCTGGGTTTTGTTCTCATATGGGAGGCGTGTGAGTCACTAAAATCATTATTTGATTGTGTAAAATGCTTCTTGCTAAAATGCTTGGACATAAAATCACTGGTGCAACTGAGCATTAAGACTTTAACTAGTTTGAAAGAGGACCGGATGGCAGGCTCTGGTAAATTATGAAGAAATATATTATATACATGGCCAAGTGTAAATAACACGATTCAATAGGTGGGATAAATCGCTCCTAACTTCACAGTTCACTAACAAAACTTTAAAATTGTTGAGCGAAATAACTCTAAAGTGCATTAACAGAGCCGTTTACTTTGTGTCTGATATTTTATTTGATTTTAGGAAAAGAACGTGGCCGTCTTGTCAACATTAAAACAAAATTCAAACGTCACAACTGTGGCACACAAAACAGGTGAAGCATAACAGATTTCCAAACGTCTACAACATGTTACGTTCAAACTTCCTTCAGGAAAACAAATCAAATATTAACCTTCATTAGTCATCAAAATAAAATGGTAGCAAGTTACCTCAAATTTTTGTCTCTTAAATATGTACAATCAATCTAGCAGGTATCACATTTTATGCTTCACCTGTGAATAACAATACTCCAGCAATATGTCTGTTCTGTAAAACACAGTATAATTTACCTTCTACATATTAGTTTCACAGGAATCAAACATGTCGTGTATTAAAAAACGGTAAGGCAAAGTATGTTTCATTCAGTGTTCTAGTGTATGCTTTAGAGCAGTAATCAGCAAAGTCTTGCATTGATTCAGTCAAGCATTACAAAACAAATAACCTTAATGATTTAAGAAATAATCATCACAACAGTTATGTTTAATAAGAGTTTATCTATAGCATTTATATAGAGTACTAAATAAATACCACAACCAAGCTGGGTATTTGGTTGATCAGACATAAAACTGCCTTAAGCAAAGTTTAGTCTGACCGACTCTACTGTGGACCTCTGCGTCTCACTGTGCTCATCTAAAATGTGTATTTGATCGCTGAGGCTCTGCAGCTACGCTTCGGTCTGGCATGAAAAGACCGCAGATGTGTTCGAATGACTGACGGTTGGCAAGATTTTACACGCGACTCAGGATTTGAAGTTGCACCCTTTCTTCTACCCCTCGGTTGAACAAACTCTACATCCGGGCTTTTTGATCCGTACCTATTTTCGGGATCATCATCTTCATCGGCTGCCCACGAGGGCCCAGACTGCTCATCATCTCCTACACAAAACAAACAAAAAGACACTTAAACATCTTAGAAGAAGGAATTAAATAAATAAAAGATGAGCTAGATTTCTGTCCACCGTGTGATTTACTTTACTGTGGACGCATCAGAGCATTTAGATCCTTTTAAACCAGTGTTTTTGCAACCCTGGTCCTGAGGGAACCCTGCCCTGTGTGTGTGTGTTTTGCTTTCGGATTCAGGTTAATTAAATTGCTCATTAAGTTCTCTGCAATAGCTCTCCAATTCATTTGAGTCAGGTGTGGTAAAATAAGGTTACCTCTAAAACACGCAGGGTGGTGTTCCCTGAGGATCAGGGCTGAAAAACGCTGCTCTCAACAATGAGCATTGTCATCTGAGCCATCACAATGAAAAAGGCCCAAGTTTTTTCTGCTTCTGGTGACTTAATGAAGTGCTTGTATTACATCTACTCTCATTAACATCTATCATTAGTTCTAAATACTAATACATTTTCAGAACCAGGTACTGCAGGTTTTAAGTATATCCCTGCTCCAGCACACCAGATTCAAAGTAAATGGTTTTTCCTCAAACGCGTTACCGTCAACTTTTGCTTATGAACCATTGATCTGATTCAGGTGTGCTGTAGCAGGAAACATCTAAAACCTGCGGGACAGCAGCCCTCGAGGGGTAAATTTGGGCAACCTTTGTAAAAAGAGATTGTAGTGATTTACTTCAAATCAGCAGAGATGTACTGTACTTCAGGTCCGGCAGTGCAGATTAGAATTACCTGATGATTGGTGGAATGCCGCTACCCCGAGTGAAGCCACATCTTCTGTGATTGGCTTAATCTTCTGATCACTTCCATCACTCGCAGAGTCATCCTCTTGCTCATCGTCGCTTAATGAGGATGAATCAGATGCATCCTGGTGGGATTTAGTTGTGGCTTTCTCAGCCTGCATTCGTCTTTGATTACCAGCCACACCTTCTTCTTCCCTTTTAACAAGGTGAGGCTTCCCAATTGACCTCACTGTGCTTAGGTGCTGTATTTTCTGCTGCGAGTCCTGATCGTCACTAGAGGAGTCTGTTCCACTATCCTGTCGAGCTTTGACTCCTCTGTTGCTCGATTCGGATTCAGACGAGCGGTCCAGCATCTTGCGTTTTCGCCGCATCTTCTCGGGTGACATCGGGCTGTTCTTAGTGAGCCAAAAAAGGCATTTCTTAGCCACCTTGTTTGTCGACGCTTTATTACCTTCATCGTCGCTCTGGGGTTCGTCTGAGCTTTGTGTTAAAGCTGCTCGCTCAAGCAGAGCAGCAGGGACTTCGTCTGAATCCGAGTCATCTCTTGCTCTGCTCAAACTTTGCTCCTCCGTGTTTGTGGCAGGCACATCATTGGGAGTATCCTCTGGGTCAGAGTCGCTATCGCTGTTTCCTGCTGAAAGAGACGTTTTGGTTTTAACATCACTTGGTCTACGCAGAGGAGTCGTCTTCACACGAGGAGACCGCCTGTTGCCTTTTCCTCCTGGTAAGAGAGCTGCACAAGAGTTGTCATTGCTCATCTCACTATCAGTTTTAACAAACACATCGCATCTTTCTTCATCCTCTGATGCAGGTTTTTCCTTTGACTCCTCCTCCTTCTTGCAGACATCCTCCTCCATCTTTTGATCTTCAGACAAAGCCCCCTGTTCCATGGCTACTGGTGTAAGTTTCACCACCAGCTTTTTACTCATGTTGACCTGACTCTCAGAAGGTTTCAGATTTCCTGCTCTCTGTTGAGCTCCATGTATATCTGAATTAATTTCTTTCCCAGAGCACTCGTGTCGGTCTCTCCCATCGGTGTATCCCTTGGAATCGGAATCATGATCGTCAAAGTGCTCCGCCGCTTGTTTCTGCAAGTTATCTAAACACCTTTCATCAGCGATATCCAGGTCGATGTCTGCTTCTGTTAGAAGGCTATCAAAGTCATTGTTGAGGATCTTTTCCCAATTATTTAAAATATCCAAATCGCTGAATTCTTCCTTAAGGCCATCCTCAAGTGCTGCAAGAGATTTCCGTAAGCCTTTAACTACACCCAGAAAAGAGTTCAGATACAAGATGCGAACAGCAGGCGTTTGTTTGTTTGCTGTGACGCGGTGAATAAAATCCACAAATGTCTGGTTTAAGGCATTTGTAGAGTCCACTAAATGTTTGGTCTTTTTGGTAATGTCCTTGGAAACTTGCAGAGTATTGTAGTTGAAAACTACATTCCCATCCATACCACTGTGGTCCCATTTATCCAAAGGAATGTTCTGTGGCGAGTGTGGCAACATGTGATACAGTTCAGATTTTCCCGGCTCGACACGATTCCTCCTCCTCTGCTGGTTCCACAGACGCTCTATGTTCTCGAGGACGCTGTTGCACGCAACCACCAGATCAAAAAGAGGCTCCGGGCTGCACACGTAGCAATACCATTTGCTCTCCAAAATCCCAGAGAGTTCTTTCCTTCCCAGATTTCGTAGGATGCATTTCTTGCAGAAAGCGTTGCTACAGAAGTCACAACAGATCAAGTTGCCTCCTTCAGCGCACCACCTGCGAGAGAGATGGTAAAAAGAGGACAGAAAGTTTAAAAAAAATATATAAACATGTTTCTATTTCACCTCCAATAGTTAATATAAAAGAAATCATGCCTGCACTGCTCGTCCATCCCATCTCCGTCCTTGCTGATGTCATCACTTGAGTAATATTTGTAGCAAGCCTGTCAAAATAAAAGCAGAAAATAAAGAACTTTAGAAACGTTTGCACATACAGTCCCGTCCACAAGTATTGGAACAGCAAGTCAAGTTTCCTTGTGTTTGTTGTTTATTGAACACATTTAGGTTAAAGATCAAGTATGAAACAATAGTTCAGAATTTCAGCTTTTACTTTGTGGTAATCACATCCAGATGTGTTAAACATACCACCCTTTGTTTGAACCCACCCATTTTTTGAGCGAGCAAAACTACTGAAACATGTGACTGACTGGTGTTTCTTGTTGACAGGTGTTGCTTTTATGGTTAATTGTTCGAATATTAAATAGCTCTGCGAGCATAGTCTACTTTTTGTTTTGGTTTTAAACCTTTAAAGACAGCATTTGTTGTTAAAGAAGATAAACCAACATAAAGACAATCAAGCCATAAAAGAAGGAAAAATCAATCAAAGGCACTGGAAAAACATTGGGCATAGCATCCACAACAGTTGGACATGTCTTAGAAAAGAAAAAAACTAATTCTCCATTGATCAGATCTTAACCTTTAGCAAAGATACTAAAATTGAAATTTGTTTTTTTTATGAATATAAAATATGCTTGAATTTTTATTATTAAAAACATTGTTTTGATATCACTGCAGCTTTTTCTCCTCGTTTTAAATAAACCGGTTCAGTAAATGTGTTTTAAAGTTCCCACATCAGTCTGCTGATCAGGTTTAACACAATTTGTTATTACCTCTTCTTTTAAGGCCCAAGTGAAAAAATTGTTTTCTTTATTTTGACAAAAACGTTGAGTCAGTACATTGATACAATAGACAACAGTCTTCCTGGCTTGCTTTCCATTCATCTAAACACAAACCTTTACCAGAACTATTCATTAGACTCAGTGTTTCTAGGTTGGATATAATTTACCACTTTAAATACTGTCTTTGTGATTTGCATTAGAAATGTGTGATAATGGTTATGTTCAACTCTTGATTTCTGATATTTTGACACCTCCAAAAGAAAAAAAACAATTATTTCAGGTAAATAATATAACATAACCTCTGCTATGAAGCAAAATGACTGTCTGCAAACACTGACATAATTCTAACACGTGTGGACAAGTCCATTTACAAGCTCCTCATGCTGGAAGTCACGAAGCCACATGATTTAGCACGAGTTGAACCAAACAAGCAAACAAATCGGGAAATCGATACATGACATGTTCTTTATTCTGTCTTTGAGTTAGACTTAGTTGAAGAGTTTGATATATAATATGAACATGTCATATAAAAGTTGTCATTATTTTACAAAGTGTAAGTGATCATCCCAGATGAGGTGTCCATCATCGGAAATACTGGACACTGAAGGGTATTTTCCTGCTTATATAATGGTTTTCTTAAGCCATTAATGTTATTTTTACCAATAAAATCATGTTTTTTAAGATTCTTATGAGTTTCTGTAAAAAGAAAACTGGTTCGTACTTTTTTTTTTTTTTTTATCTCAGAGTTTATTCGGGTATTTTATATTGGTTTCTTTTGGGACAAAACTCACGTCTCACCTTGCAAATGAGCACTTTCAGAACCGGATGTCGATACAGGGAATCTTTACGGAAGTGGTTAACTTGTCTGCCACAAGCGGTGCAACACACAATCCCCACATGTTCGACTCCTGGGAAACAAAATCCACTGTTAGCAGCAACTTTACCAGTATGATCAGCTAAACAAAGCAATGTGCATTTTCATTCTGTTTAAACAAGCAAATTTATTTTAAATCTGCAAACACATAACTATAAACCATTTGAGGGATTGTTTGTAACAACAAAATTGCTGTCGAATTACACCATGGAACAGAGAGGTGTGTAATTTGTGATGTGACAGACCTCCACGTCTCCTTGAAAACTCTTTCCGCAGTACGTTGGGTTTCCGGCTACGAAACTCCGGCCCTCTGAAATCATCTCTACCATTGTCAACCGGTTCTGGCCTGACGAGCACTGTGCCTGTGTAAAACAACAAGAATTAAATCTAAGATATACAGTTGATACTATTTATCTGTCTTTCAATTAGGATGAGTGTTTAGTCCTTATCGATTTTGATCAAGCATATTTAGCCATTTCAGAAATTACAGAAAATAGACCATATAAAAAAATTGGTTTAAGGTTTCCTCAAAGAGATGTCAGAATCTTTATACAGAATAATACTGAAATGTTTCAGACGCCATTCAGCTCCTGGAGAGCTTATCATGAACGAGGTGGCTGCTGACCAGACACAGAGAACAACCTTCTGATACCTACCTTTAGGCAATCTAGTGACGTCAAGGTGGCCATTTGCACTGATGGGTACGTCCAGGTCCTCGCTTGCATTTGAGTCGCCAGATTCATCCAGTCCAGAGTGCTTTATGACGACTGAAGGTTTCCTATGATATCAGCAATTCGAAAAATAAAGTCAGAAATTCAGGATAACAACATACTTGAAAAGTGTTATAAAAAAGAAAGATGACACCAAACTCTATCCATTGTTACAGCTAATATGTAGCTTTTATGACTGGATATAAAATATCTTCATACAATTTCAGGTTTATACTAAAAACTTTCAGCTATTTAGGTATTACGGTAAATTAATGACCGATGAACTTACCTCCTTGAATATCTACCATCCAGACCTGCCTGCAAAACAAAATAGTGTTTTTATTTCTCTGCAGTTTCTGTATTATGTTCAGAAAACACAGTGAGAAAAGGCAAGTTGTCTACAAGCCACATATATTATTCTACAATCTTCAAAGAATACTGAATAAGAGGGAGAGAAATCCGATGAGTAAGTTACGAGGACTCTGCTGAATGACAAGTGAATGATGTCAATGTGTGTGAAGCCTTTTGAGACAACTTTGTTGTGATACTGGGCCATATAAATAAAACTGAATTTAACTGAATTGATGGGAATCAGCCATTTCGCTCTGGTGTGTTTTAGATAAGATACATCTATATGTTGCCGGACAGTAGCTCTCAAGAACCAGACCAAGGCATGGAAGTACTTTACAATTTACCATTTTTAATTGTGAAATTTGTTCGTACGAATGTTCTTAATCATGATTAATCCTTTTAAATTTTTAAATTTAAACTAACTGGCTTTCATAAACTAAGCTAAAAGACACACCCATAAGTGTGCTTTTGTTTTTCTACTAGCATTTTTTAAAAAGATGCTAAAAGATATCATTTTAAATTAACATTTCATGAATTTGAATTGTGAACCTGAATTATTTTAGTACAAGTAATGTTTTTTTTTTTTTTTAACTCAAATATGTATTTTAAGTGCTGCTATGTTGGACTAAAACACAAAAGATGGTAACAAACATGACCGTAGTCTTGTAATTTTACAAAAATATGTGTAGTGGTGTGACTAAAAGAGGGATCACTGCCAGTAAAGGAAACTATAAATATTTGTTTTATAATATTTTTCCTGCAACTTACCTCTGGTACAGAATGGCCTGCTGAATTTCCGACATAACAGCTCTGGTTTGTCTGGCCTGTAAAGAGAAAAGCTCTTAAATCTTTAAGCATTTAAATATGATTAAACCTTCTTCAATCAATACAGTTAGGCTACAAGTACGTACCATCACCATCATCAGATGTTAGTGCACCACTGCTGTCCTCAACACTGGAATGAGCCAAGTACTCATGAAGCTTGTTGACCAGTACATTCAGCTTACTGGTAGAGGTGCTGCTGTCAAGACAAACAGAATTATTTAACAACAGGGAAAAACTGGAAGATAGTTTAGTAGTTTAAAATATAACTTATTATATATTTATACTGTATATTAACATAGATATTTTTGACAATTTTGTAAATATTAAAAATAAAGTTAAAATGTGATATTTATATTACAAAATCTAAGAGAATTTTAAATAAAATAGCAAAACTAATCATGTCTCGACCTTTGCTGTCCAATAATAAATGTTCGTTAACTACTTTCCTTCAGAGCCTGCTTCTTCTTTGAACTGATAAATGTCACTTGAGCCATTTCAAAAACTTCTTCAGGCATAGCCAGCCAATGTAGCTTTTGTTTTGGTGGCCTGGTTGGTTTTTTGCAGTGCACAACCTCCAGAAAGGAGGTTTAACATATAATGTTAAAACCTGGGCTTGTTTATTTCTCTGATTCCAAACACCAGCTATGAATTAGCCATCACAACCCCATGTTGGTTAAACCAGTGTGCGCACAGTCAAAATAAGTCTCAAAATCACAATGACAAACGGCAAAATGGAAGCACGTTATTTTTCCTAGAATTTCTTTGAGTTACAGGACCTCCTTAACGCAAATGATAGAAAAAAAATTGTGTGTAACTGGAAACTATCCCTACAATCATTGGGCAAGAGACAGGGTACACCCAGGATGGATTATCAGCCCATCACAGGAGTAACACAGAAAGACAAACAACCAGTCACGTGCACATTCACTCCTAAGAACAATTTTTAAATGACTGAGAAACCCCACATGCATGTCTGCACAGAAAGGTCACTATCCAAGCCTAGGCTAAAACCAGCCATCATAATATAATCATAATATAATATAAACTAAAATAATATAATGCCATGAAATACCAGTTTTAATGCAATTAATAATCAATGACAGGCTGAGATGGGTGCAAAAAAAACATGGAGTAAGTAATACATGGAGACATAGGTCAACAGGAACAGCATCACAGTGAATGATGATCTTTCATAACAAAGCATTTCTATTTTCAGGTAATGAAGATAGAACTGGAACTAAAAGGGTTCTGAAAGATATTGTGTTAGTGGTGACATTCCCACAAATGCTTTTTACTTGGAATAAATTAGGCATCGCTTGAACAAAACCTACCCCAGACTATATTCAAAGCATACATTTCCTATTACCTCAACTAGATTAGCCTTTTTGGAGCAGAAAAGCAAAGATTACTTTTTAGTTTAGGTCACTGCTTCTCAAATAGT
>JBAMIG010000016.1:5828117-5863286 GCA_037177335.1 Kiunga ballochi | reverse complement strand
GTGCAAAAGAAAAAAATATGTACTTAAATCTGCCCTAAAGGGCTCTAGTCCTGCAAGTTTTCGAAGTGTCTGAGCTCCAACACACCTCAGAGCTGATATGGAGCTCCCCAAGGTTTAATCCTTGGGCCTCTTCTGTTTACCATCTAAACAACTAAAAGTGAGCCAAAGGAAACAATTATAGGTCACCACAGAGCTTCATTCTATCCACAAAGAAACCACTACCTGGGCCAGAAATGTGGGTTTAGTCATGGACTTGTACCTAAATTATGAAAAATATATCAAGGGTATCATAATACATCAGTGACCTCTTGACCCAGTGTGAACATACTACTCCTATCAGGTCATCAGGCTCCTGTCTTTTATCAGACCCCAGAGTCAGAACCAGACACATTGGAGTACAAATTAACTTGCCTTGGCTTGACTTGCATTAAATGGATCCTACACCAACAACTAATATTAGTTTGGATACTGCTTTCCAAGGTGAACAACAAGTTACAATAGTAATTGTTTAAATATCATGCCGTATGTTGTAGAAAAACGGACTCATAAAGTAAATATTTATCTCTGACATTGCCATATTGGAAAATGTCCATACCATCACGGATGGAAACACATATGAAAAACCGAAACAGCTCAATCGAATATATAAATAATACGCACTCCTCTAAGGATAAAAATAACTGGAGAGCACATCTTAAATTCAAATGATGGTAATTCAAATATATTATTGTGAATTTTGTTATGAACTATGCAGAAAAGTTTAATATGTTAGTAAGTTTCATAGTAACCAGTCTTTCAAAGACGTTACAATGTATATATATGTATTGTACATGCTACGCTAAGCTATACTGACCCTAATATTATGTAGCTTCGTCAAACTTGCATCAACCATTGTCTCCCAATTAGCTTAGCTGTTAGCTTATTCTGCTAGGAAAGCGCCAAGCTAGCTCTCCGTTAGCTTTGCTAGTAACGTGAGTAATCCAAAATTTAATACACAGTTCTTACCTTAACACAGACATCACGCAAATCAGACGAACATAAGGCGTTTAAGTTTTTAGATTTTTCATTATACTTGGATTTCTCTAAAGAAACATGGCGCTTAAAACCACTATACAGAGCAGAAGGAGAAAAACGACGAAAGCGAACGCTGTCTCGTTCTTTGGTTCTGATGTAGTAAACGCCTTTCCTGCTGGGAATTAACGCCCCCTGCTGTCCTGGATGGTGTACTATCACGCAGTGTTAACAATTTACTAAAAAACGGACATTAGTTTAATGTAGCCTACAGCAAAGTTGAATATGTAGTTAACAAACCACGTATGCCTAGCAGTTTGTTCTGGTGTTGGCTTTTGTTTGTTGTCTTTTATAGGATATATTATTGAAGTCTGAAACAAACGTATCAGTAATTTAACAAAAAATTCAACAATATCCCACATTTTGGAGGTAGTCTCTAAAAAATCTAGTTGCAAAATCTCATTTTGGCATGCTTCTGCAATGAGACAGCCTCCAATGACAAGCTTAGTTTTTCTCCAGTGAGGTGGATGCTCCCTCACACCATCATACTGCCTCCACTAAAAGCTGTTAGCATGTCAGTGCAGTAATCAACAACAAGCTCTCCTTGCCTTATCATAAATGATTTAAGTGGTAGTGGAGATCATGCTCAAATGTTTTACCAGTCAAGCACCTGATACCAGAAGCCCAAAAGGGCCAACAGCAGTAAAAGCTTTTTTGGCATTGGCAGAAGACATTGGTATTATTTCTTCAGGGTAACACATACTCAACCTTGTTGCTCACCCAACAGTTTTTTAAGGCATCCTTTAAATGAGGAGATTATTTTATTGATCACCATGAGATGAAAAAAATCCATTTATTTACCAGAATAATACATTTTCTTATTTTTTTTGTATATATATATATATTTTGGGATCAAGTTAATGTAACAATTTCAAGTTTTGGAGTATTGAAAAGACTCTCTGTCAGATGCTGAATAGTGGTTGTGTGGGTAATAATATATTATTATATTGATAAATTTCTATTCAGTATAGGAGTGAGAAGAGTTGTGGCCATGAGTTTGTTGAATGTAACTTCAAAGCATCAAAGTTTAACATTTTTGAACTGCACAATCTAATGGTACAATTTATAGTATGTATAGAAATCAGAAAGGGACTTTATCACATGCACCCCATGCACGTGCTTGGTGCAACACTCATTGGAGCCTTCAGCTCCATTATATCAATAAAATATTACAACATGTATCCAATATGAAAATAAATGTGTCAGCTAATTCATCTTAAAACAGTAAAATTGTGTTTTTAAACGAAATGAATTAGGTCAAAATATAATGTCATCATTAGTATTTGGATGAGCAAACAAACTGAATGTTAATAAATGTTTTCCACACAATGTCAAAATTCAAATAGATGTTATTGTTTGCTTCAGCCTGTTGCATTCTGTAGACCGTTTCTAACTTAATTATTTTTGTTGTTGATATATCTATCATGTTAATATAATAAGAAAACTGCTCAGAAAAGTTCTTAATAATGTAGGAGTGCACCATAATCAGAATATACGGTAATAAGTTTAATATTTTTTACAATAAAACCATTTATAATTAATGACACTCAACATTTTCTGATAAATTAGATAATATTGGTATAAATCTTGGATGGAAGTTCTAATTTAATATTGCACACACATTGTCTAATCTACAGATTTTCAGACAAAGGCAGTACTTTAAAAATTCAAACCAGCAACCCTCAGCCACAGAATAGAGTACTGTTTTTGTTCATGATGTGTAACATACCAAGAAAAAAGCATTTTTGTAAACATGGTAAAATGTTACAACGTTTTTATTGTTTGTCTTGTTAGTTGGCTTTGTTTTTGTTTTTTTTGTTATGTTTGTTTGCTTTTTTTGTTTGTTTTTTTTTTTGTTTTGTTTTTTGCTTTACAGAATACAGCCTTAATAAGATTTTTTTTTTTTCCAAATATTTCTGGAAAAGTGCAAAATAAAACATATTATACTTGTAATACGAGTAAGGAATGAGTAACATTGTAAAAAGGCATTTTGCTTTTGGCATTAATAATACTCCATAGAATCCACGCCTGGCGTGACGTAACTTACAGGGAGGGGCCAACATTCCTGCTACTTTTGTCTGGACGTGGAGGAGGCAGGATTCCGGACTGGACTCTCTCTGGAATTTCAGGCGCACCGACAGTAAGTACCAATTTCCTGACAATGTCTTGGCCAAAAACTCAGTTTACAGCTTGAGTTTGTCTCTGCAGTGCTAACTAAAACAAACATCCTATGCTAATCTCTGCTCTCTGTCATAACCAACATCCTGTTTTCAGAGGGGTGGATTTCCAAGAGTAAACTGGGATGGATAGTTTCCTGCCAGGAAAACTTGCATGTCTTCTGCTAGCCGATTAGCTTTAGCCGACTTATTCACTGTGTCACATTCATCTTCCCTGCATCGAATAAAACAAAAATAATAGACATAATAAAACTCTTTAGCGCATTTAAGGGTGATAACTTGTAAAAGATAATAAATAATAAAAGATTCCTAAAGGAACAAATAGTAAGCGAGAATGGCAGTAAATATCGCGTAGCTTTGTGTTTCAAAATATATATAAATGGCATTATTTATGATTGAAAGTCTGTTTTCCAAGTTGAATGAGACTGAGGAGAATATAATGAAGCAGCCCAGCCAGTCTCACAGGAGGAAGCCGTTTAGGTGGAGCCTCTACCTTTTGTTTTTGTTTTGTTTCTTCATTGTTTGTTTTTCTTTTAAAGCTTCCCAGAACACAACATTTTGCTTATTGTAATATATTAAATTGCGAGTTTTAAATGAATTACATTTAATAGGTTGATCCTGGACCTCTTCAGTTAAAGTAGGTTTTTACTGAGTGCAAAGGTTGGATGTGTGGTCTGCTGTTTTCTGGTGAATATACTTTTATTAATGTACTGTCCATGACTGTTGGGTGGATTATATGGATGATTATTTATGCTAAAAATAGTAAAATTATATATTGTGTCAGGAACACAAACGGTCTTTGTTTTTATTCATTTACATTGAAGAGATCTTTTCAATTAAAAAAAAAAAGCTGCATGTCATTAAAACTGTTTCTTGTGTGGTCACATTGCTCATGAATGAGCATGTGTGGTATGTATAATGTGCTCCACAATAGCTGAATGCTCATGCAGTGGAATGACCTGAGCACCTTTGGTAGGCTTTACGAACAGTCGTTATGAGTGTGATGTTATCAGTGTAAAGACAAACCAGACAGTCAGGAAGGAGGACAGCGAGTTTCCACCCTCACTCCAACCTGTTGCCCCACTTTGTGCACACTGGGATTTTAAACCGCTGTCCTTACCTGTTATGCAACACAATGAAAGTGATCATCTTACCCAAGTTGTTGCTTGTTCTATTTAATACATATAAGCAGTTTTTAATATTATTAATTATAAAATTATTTTTAAATAAATCTACAAACTCCTTTTTCTGCTTTTGCAGCGATAGTTACTCTGGAAATTTTTTCTTGCATATTACTGACATCAAATTTGAAGACCGTTGCAAACCAAACATTCAGGAAGTTGCAAATCTTTTCAAGGTCAGGTATCATATTTACAGCCAATGCATAATGTGTCTTGACGTTGCATGCGGCCACACGAATCTTTTGTGTGTAGCACCGTGCTTTGCGGCGCTGTCTGATTATGTCATTTAAGGGATAATGTTTTAGAAAGCTATTGTTGAGTAATGGCAAACATTTAAAGGTGTGTTCTCGCCAGAGGCAGAAACACACCAGAAATGATTCAGCATCGCCTTTGTAACCTGTCTAATGACATTCTTAAGGGGTGGTGTGCCTGTATTGACTCCCATTTGCTGCGACAGGCCTTTAGGATTTGCTTCGTACTTTTTTATTTACTTACTCCAGCAATGAAAGGTTTAGCTGCACAGTTAGGAACTATGACAAGAGACTCTCATTTGAATATTTTCATGATAATTCTCCGTATATGTTTGCTTTGTATGCTGAATACCTCTCCTAAACCCAGCTTTTTGTTGTGTTTGCAGCTGCTTATGCTGTCACTGTTGTGTAAATTCTACACACAGTATTTGTTTTCGTCACCTCCTCCTTATACCGGTCGGTGTGCCCGTGCTTATCACGCCTGCTCAAAATGAAAATAAAAGGCTGGTGTCGCAGACTGTTCGGCGCTCATGACTCACTTTGTTTCATCCGATTGCGACCCAGTAAAAACGTGTATTCATGCAGACTGTGTTGGGTGTGTACGTATGAACTTGACCACACTTGGGAAGGTTGCCCGCTCTATTTGTGTGCCTCACATTTCCCATGCAACCGTGGATGAAACGCAGGCGGGGTGGGGTGCGTCGGCCCTTTAACATTTAACTCCACCATCTGGGAGCAGCTTTCTGCTTTTTAATTGGCTCCATTCGATCCATCAAAGGCGATTTTATAAATGGCGTTGATGTGCTGTTTTTAACTCGACAATTAAAGCTGCTTCCTGGAATGGCATGCGGGGTTGTGGATGATATTGAGTTGTAAAAGTAAACAAGGGAACCTCTGAAATCATGTAACCCAAATAATTAAAGACAAAGGGCTCCTAATATTGCAACTTGGGCATCTTGTTCTCAATGTTTTTGTGCCTCTGTTCAGCTGTAACTGAGCGTGGATGTATTAATAATGTACTTGAACTCTAACAGAGGTATTGACATGCTTTTAGGTAATCCATTTAGTCAGATGAGTTTGTTTTCTTTCTTCCAACTGAACCACCCAGCTGTCAAAGACAACTGTGTTAGCCTGACACTCCAAACTCTTTCTCTAGTGCAGGATTTATTGCAGTGGTTTGCCACGGTTGGTTACAAACCCCCCTATTCTTCTGTGCCACCACCGATACGGCTCACATTTGTCTGCCGCCATCTGTGCCTTTGCTCCATGTTCTTAACCCCTCTTCTGTTTCCACTCTGCCTCTGTTCAGGGTGTGACGAGGGCTGGCGAATGAGGTAATGTTTGTCGGGCCTTATTGTAGTAGGTCAGACTTACAGCAGCCACATTTCACATCCTTTGCGAGAGAAGTTAAATATAGCAACGCTGGAATCGTCATTTTCCTAATGGTTTAGTCAGGAGTTTGGTCTGTCCAGATTTAGTGCTGTAAAGGAAAAAACGCTGTGTTGTCTCTGATTCATGGTGAGGCACTTGAAGATCACTATGTTCATGTTTTTTTTGCTGATAATGGTGCTAATCTAGTTGTTGTTATTTGAAATGTGTTGGAAATTGCAGGAGGACTTGGATTTAGTTATTCAGGAAAATGTTTTTTTTTTATTCAACCCAATGATTTGTCTGCAAGAATAGCTTTAAAGGAAATGAGTCACACCTCAGACACTGTATGAATCATCTTTTTCAGCTAATATTAACAGTCCGATTCATCACTGAGGACAAATGCTACAGTACTCTCTTAGACGTTTTATGTTTTGGCTTTTGCAACTTACAGAAAAGGTTTGGGAATGTAGTTTCTAATGATAAAGATGATTATTAACCATATAACTAAGTGGGTATTTGATTCTTCCCTGATATTTTTAACAGTATTAGATCCAGACATGGGTACGTTCTGTTCAGAATTGGACGATTAAAAACAAAAAGTTATTTTAAATGAGATAAGCAAGATTTTATATTGTGTTTTTGAGCCGTTTGTGTTGGAGAGGAATGCCATCATACTGGTTTAGCCTTGCAGAGCGAGGAAGTATGCCCCACTCACCTCTCTGTAAGAGGAGCCCGATCCACCCAGGCCTCATGCATTCCTCCACCACTACCGAACGGGAAGAAATTCCTTATTTCCAGACGGTTGCTTTGCCTCAGAGGAGTTTAAGAACACAGAGGTTTTTGTCCAACAAAATACCCAGTTTGGTTGCCTGAGAATTTGCCTGTTTAAGCAGATATCTTCTTTTTTTTGTTGCTTTGGGAAACTGGGTTATTTCTTTGCATTACAGCAAAAACTAAATTTATGTAGGATTTTAACTAATACTGGAAAAAACATGCTTAATAAGTTAATCTAAAACAGAAATCAAAATCTTTCCCAGGCTGTTTTTGGTCTAAGCACCTCCGGAAGCTTTATAATAGAGCGGGCCTGTTGCTGTACAATGCAGCTAACAGGAAATTACTGTGATTAGGGGAAAGAAAGGGGCTCTGGAAAGAAAAAAGCGATAAAGCGAACAGTTGGGTGAGGCATTCACACAATCAGGTACTTTTTGTAAAGTTTAGGAGAACACGAGAGAGTTTAGTCCCACCTGGAGAGGAAAGCTTAATTTTCTCTTTCTTAGATTGAGGCTGTGCTGCTCCTTCTGCTTGTGTAAGACAGAGGAGGCTGCAGCAGGAACTGAGATGAAGATGCACTTTATCTCATCTTGATTTTCTATTTTTAGGCGACACTGATCACTCTGCTGTCTCCACAGTCGCAGCTTTCTCTGGCTGACCACATCAGGTCAATCGCAGAAAAATGACGGGGAAAATAACAAGAGAGGAGGAAGAGGAGATGAGGGAAATCTTTGAGAAGATTGGTGAGTAAGAGACATGTTGGGATGTTACTGATCAGATCATTTCACAAATATCAGCCATGTTTACGGCTTGTAAACACATTTTTTTGGCACTGAATTGAAGATGTAGACTTTGTAAAGAACAAAATGTCCTTCTGTTTCTGCAGATCTGAACGGCAATGGATTCATTTCTGATTACGAACTCGGTGAGCTCCTTAAAGAGGCCGGCCACCCCCTTCCCGGATACATGGTCCGAGAGATCCTCCAGAAACTCGATCGCAACAGGGACAATCAGATCAGCTTCGATGAGTTTTTGGCGGTAAGTTAAGCAAAGCTCAGTTAATGCACGACAAGTTTCCTCCTCCTCTTCGCAGAGGAGGCTAATCTTGTTCACTCTGCACTGCCTGAAGGCATTTCTGCCATCTGCATAAAACCTCAATGCAAAACAACTTTTAGCAGCTCGATGAATGACAGAGTTAAGAGGCCTAAACAAACCAAACATGCACACGCAAACTCGCCAACAGGAATGTGGAAATGAAGTCAGCAAAGCGATGGGAGTTCCTGTATTTCTTGTCTGGAGGGATGAAGGAGAACTTGTTCACATGGGGACATTTGGAACAAGCAACCGTAATGAGTCGAAATCTCAAAATAAGAAACCAAAATGGGGCCTCGGTATTATAGTTACGGTTTGAAGGTTGCTTGTTTTTTTAAATGTTTGAGGTTTTTCCCCTCTTTTATTACTGCACAAAATGATAAGTTGATGTGGCGTCCACCACCTGACTTATAAAACAACAAATGTTTGTGACCATGCAGCTCATTCATACTTTTTTACTCTCACGAGCTCACGATTGTACACAGTAAGGTGGAGAGCTGTATGGTCCCATTGCGTTTTGTTTAGACTGAGATAATGTTGGGATGTGGGGTTAGTCTGGAGGATAACAGCTATAATTATGTGTTTTTAACTGTTGCTGTTAACCTTAATGACATGCTGGCTGTCACACTGTAATAATCAGATTATATCTGTAGTGGAGGCTCAGTCTCACTGAGGCTTGGTTGCTATCCCGAGCCCATCAACCTGCTGCTCTTGTTTGGTTAATCACCATATCTTCTGAGACTTCGAGCTGGCAGGTTGTTTTTATGTTTTCATGCCAGCAAGGAGAAATTCCTGCAAAGTTGGTGTGTCTGCAGAGTGACCTCGAATGCCACAAGACTAAGGAAGCCCAACAAGGACAAAAGATAATCACTTTTTTTTTCAATATAGACATATGACTATAAGTAAGAGTGATATCATTCGATTTAATCAGTTTATTATTATTATTATTATTATTATTATTATGTAAAATAATTCATAATCTTGGTGTGATTTTTTTTTCTTGTTTAGATTTGCTTTATTAATTTGTTTTATTTATATATTTAATCATGTATAACTTATTTAATTCTTTTTAGCATTACTGGGTTGCTTAATCATGATCAGTTAAAGAAAATAAGCTCAGTTTGATTCAGTATTTCTGCATTTTATCTGCTTTGCATCACAGGTTTCATTGGCCCCCGGTTGAATAAGGCCAATTGCATTAAAGTAGCAATCATGATGTCTTAACACTGAGCAGTACTTAGTTTGGTTCTGGAGAAGCTAAAATGAAGTTTTAACTACCTGGTGTCAAACTGAGCTATTAATACAGCAAAGTGTACAGTCTGTTCAATCTACCTCTTTTATGAGCTACGAGCTACCGCTTTTATTGATGCAACAAAGTGACATTTAACTTTATCCCTTTTGATTCCTAACTAGTTTTATTGTCCTACATGGTTCATTTGCCGTGTATGTTTGTCAGACGCTGCGGTGAGTTTAAAGTAAAATCCAAGAAGCTTCACATGACGAACCTTTGAGACAGTAAAGTTTTTAGCACCACACTAGTGACTCATGTTGTGTAGTGAAATGCGTGCAGTTTGTAATGGCCTAAATCATTGCTGTTGTATAAACATCGCACTGCAGAGAAAATACTTTTTAGACAAGATAAGAGCCATTGTGATTAATAACCTACAGCAAAATTATATATCAAATAAAGCATCTTCAAATAATCGATATCTTACTTGTGATTGGTCCCTAACATGTCTTTGGTATTGTTTCAGATTGTCAAGGACCTGAAGGGAAGTCAAATAGCAAAAACCTTCCGTAAAGCTATCAACAGAAAAGAAGGCATCCTGGCCATTGGAGGGACATCCGAGCTGTCAAGCGAAGGCACACAACACTCGTACTCTGGTTCGTGACACTGCCAATGTTTGTTGTGAGCTTGTTGACTTTGTACCCTGCAGTTCAGCTGCAGACAAAGCACCCAGGATGTGCAATGTGACCTACTGAAATGAGTCATTAGGAGTGATTATGTCATTAAGTGGCTGTTTTTCCATTTAACCAATGTTTACGTGTATCTGTGCAGAGGAGGAACGATACGCTTTTGTGAACTGGATCAACACAGCTCTGGAAAAAGATCCGGATTGCCAGCATGTCCTGCCCATGGATCCCAACACAGATTCTCTCTTCACATCAGTGGGAGATGGGATAGTGCTCTGGTGAGACTTCCTGTTCTGAACCTCCAAACACCTGTAGTTACAGTTTTCTTAAGAAATCATTATAATTGGATAGAGAAGTACCTAAAAGTATTCCAGCTGGGTTGCAAACATCAGCCACTGAGAGCGTTTGAGTTTTTAGAGTAATACATGGAAATTGCTTTGTTTGAATGGTTTGATTCAGTATTAAACACCAACCAGGTGCAACTTAACAGGATGTGTGATATGTGTTTTTTGCTAGCCTGTTAACTAGCAAGAGGATAATAAGTGACTATTCCAGTTTTGTAAAATTTAATGGAGTTGTCAAACAAACCACAGAGCGTATGGAAACTTTAGTGTGCTTCTTTTATTACACAGATATATTGTCCCATAGTTATCCTGTTGACTGCACAATTGCATGGACCAATAGCATTTGCTAATAAGTATCTGGTTTATCCAAGCGGTGACCTTTGTTGGAAAAGATTGAAGCCTATTTGTTAAACTGCAGTTCACCCTTCATCCACAAGGGGCACCAAAACATTCAAATCCTCATAGACTCTAATGTTAAAATGACCAACTTCACAGAAGAAATAAATGTGTTTTAAAGAACATTTTAGGTTTAATAGATCAAGTTTACCTTCATAACAATTATGAAGAGGGTACATTTTTTGATATTTCATTCTTTTAGTTGATATTTAATCTTGAAATTTAGCATACCGGTAATTGAGCGTTCCCTTTTGATTGACAGGTATGGTTATAACTTGATTCTGTATGAAAACCGAGATTAGGATCAGGACCTACTACTAACTTTTGTTTTTGCCGTGATCTTTAGTCATCAATCATTATTTTAAAATGTAGCTACTTCATTAAATTAAGTTTTGGGTTTTTTTTATACAGCAAAATGATCAACCTCTCAGTGCCAGACACCATCGATGAGAGGACTATTAACAAGAAGAAGCTGACGCCATTTACAGTACAGGTTTGTCTAAATTATGTTTTGGAAATACCATGTTTATATTTGTTATTTTCTGCAGAAGTATTGACATTTGGTGTCATGGTCCTTGCAGGAGAATCTGAACCTGGCCCTGAACTCTGCATCAGCCATCGGTTGCCACGTGGTGAACATTGGTGCTTTAGATCTGAAAGAAGGGAAACCTCACCTGGTGCTCGGGCTGCTGTGGCAGATCATTAAGATAGGCCTTTTTGCTGACATCGAGCTCAGCAGGAATGAAGGTAGTAGTCGCTTTTATGCAAACATGTAATGGAGTCCTATCGTTAGGTCTGAAGGGTTTTCTTGTGAAGTAGCTAAACTGATCGTGAACTTTCCTGAACAGCACTGGCAGCTTTGCTGAGAGACGGGGAGACCCTGGAGGACCTGATGAAGCTGTCGCCGGAAGAGCTACTGCTGCGCTGGGCAAACTTTCACCTGGAAAATGCTGGCTGGCAGAAGATCAACAACTTCAGTTCAGATATCAAGGTTGTTTTCTGACGCTAAGTCACGTTCTGGTTGGAGAAGCAATGAAAGTTTAAATATTTAATTTAACGTTGGGTTTTCCATGCCTATATTTTGTGCCAGCATTCATCAAATATCTGCCTGCTGTGCTAAAACAGGAATGAATGATCATGTTGCCAACGCAACACAAAAATTAAGAGCTTCTGTTGGCAAAGCGTCTTATTATGAGGAAGTTCACTGAAATAAAATCTCATATCAGATGTGTAGTATTGCGTCATACAGTCATATATCAGCAGTAATTGCACTCGCAGTTTTATCACTGCATAAAACTCTGCTTTGCTTTTGTACTTTTTATTCTTTACATTCTAACTATAAATATCCAGATTTGCATGTATAATTAGATATAAAATGTTTCTTTTCTATCAGTTTATTAGAATATTTTATACTTGAATAAAGTAGTAAATGATAGTATTAATTTAGTAAAGTAACTATTTATTTTTTATCCCAGGACTCGAGGGCCTACTTCCACCTTCTCAATCAGATCTCTCCAAAAGGCACAGAGGAAGATAAGCCACGCATTGACATCAACATGACAGGCTTCAGCGTGAGTACCATCAGCACTCGCAGCCCAGCATCTTCAAGGCACAGTGCCCCTGACCCGAGTCTCTGTGTGTTTTCAGGAGAAGGACGACATGAAGAGGGCAGAAGCCATGCTGCAGCAAGCCGACCGGCTCAGCTGTCGGCAGTTTGTCACCCCAGCTGATGTCATCAGCGGAAACCCCAAACTTAATCTTGCCTTTGTGGCCAATCTGTTTAACAAATATCCAGCACTGACCAAACCTGAGAATGAGGACATTAACTGGGGGCTGTTGGAGGGTAGGTTTTCATGACTTTGATCATGCTAATGTGGACTAAATCTAATTGAACAGAGCAGTGTGTTGTAATTTCCATGTTTAAACGCATAACTCTGTCACCTGTAGGCAAATAAATCACTTCTAATGCAGACATTAGTTCATGTATGAAGTCCTCTAATTCCTGCACTATTTTGTTAATCAGGCGAGACAAGAGAAGAGAGGACATTTAGAAACTGGATGAATTCTCTTGGCGTGAATCCTCACGTGAATCATCTGTATGGGTATGTACCACCGCTAACCCTGCCATGCAGTTTGTCTCACTTTATGCTGGCGTCTCTGAGGTTAGCAGATCTGCTGGGAAAACCAGTCTGTTTATGTTTATTCTTCTTCTAGAGATCTACAGGATGCCCTGGTCATCCTCCAACTGTATGAGAGGATCAAGGTGCCCGTTGACTGGAACAAGGTCAACAAGCCACCTTATCCCAAACTGGGAACCAACATGAAGAAGGTACATCTGTTTCTTTTTTTTTCATACACTAGAATAAACATTTTGGATTTTTATATGCTAATGTTTTTTTTCCCCAGTTGGAGAATTGTAACTATTCAGTGGAACTGGGCAAATCAGCCAAGTTCTCCCTTGTTGGCATTGGCGGGCAGGACCTGAATGATGGCAACGCTACCCTGACCCTGGCACTGGTATGGCAGCTGATGAGAAGGTAACACCAGTATAACATTATTACTTAACCTTTAGTTTATTTATTTTGATTTATCCTATAAGAATATCTGTAAAATACTATTATGTCATCTTTATTTTGTGTATTTTATAAACTGACTTTACGGTTTGACTCATTTTAGATTGCAGTTATCTTACCGTAGCAATGAATAAATGTATAGTAAGGAGCAGGGGGAAAGGGAAAAACACACAAAGCAGAAGTAAAGAAAGAGAACAGAAATAAGCAGTCACTAAATATAAACTGACTTTTTAATCCAGTAGTAAATGTGCTGAACTAATATACTGTCACAGTATCATCATTTACAGAAGGTTTTTAGTAGCTCAGTTCTAAAATAGCTTTTTGGTTAATCTTTCCCTGTTTTAGGCTACATGTGCATCCTTTCAGCTGGTATCTCATAACATGTTCCTGTTAACCATGTTCCTCTTCACTAATTCAGCCTGCATGGCTTGGGTTTGCAGTTAAAAATCAGAAGAAGAAGAAGAGCTATTATTACATACTTCTAAAACTATCTTATCCAGGACGACCATTTTCCGAACGCTCAACCTGTTTTTCATCTGTGATGATCAGATAAGACTTTATTGATCGACCAATGGAGACGTTTACATGCCACACCGAGAAAAAGATGATGGGATACGCATATACAAAAGGAAATTACTATAGTATCAATAGTAAATATTTATACGTTCTATATAAAGGTATATTGTAAATTATAAAAAGCTGTGTTGGTTTGTCTGTTTGCAATATAACTCAAGCAGTTATGGATGGATTTTGATTAAATTTTCATGAAATGTCTGATCTGGGACAAGGAACAAGGGTTTAAAATTTGGAGATTATCCGGATTACTACGGATGCAGAAACTTTTAAAAGGATTCCTTCTTATTGCGAGATCGGGCTGCTTTATAACTCACAATTAGCATGGGAAGGACGATGAGGCCTGGCGGAGGTCTGCGCTCTGAGTGCCTTCCTAGTTTTTTAAAATTATGACCATAATAAACATGATGTGTCTTTGTTCTTTCAGATACACATTGAATGTACTGGAGGACCTTGGTGATGGAGAAAAAGTAAATGATGACATCATCGTGAAATGGGTGAACCAAACTTTGGCAGGAGCTGGAAAATCCACCAAAATCTCAAGCTTTAAGGTAAACCATCCTTCCTTGCTTAATGGGAAAGAACATGTGTGGATATATGCGTGTGCTCAGTGTTACATCCTTTAATCAGGATAAAGGGATCAGCAGCAGTTTGGCAGTATTGGAACTGATAGATGCCATCCAGCCCGGCAGCATCAGCTATGAGCTTATCAAAACCAGCAGCCTCTCTGAAGCCGACAAGCTGGAGAATGCCAAGTAAGATCCCAATAACAGAGGTGCATCTGTGCTGGTGTTTACATGCAAACCGCTTCACGTCAGCAAATCTTTATCGCTCCTAGGTATGCCATCTCTATGGCGAGGAAGATCGGAGCCCGCGTCTACGCTCTCCCAGAAGACCTCGTGGAAGTCAAACCCAAAATGGTGATGACAGTCTTTGCCTGTTTGATGGGCCGAGGAATGAAGCGTGTCTAAGCGGGAACCATTGTGACATTTAGCCCCCTCATAAGGCAATAGCGTTTTGAAAGAGCCCCCCCTCTACTGAAGGAATATTTCATTCTCTCATCTTGAATGAATCAAAATCAAACATTTGCATGTGCTCTGCCTTTTTTTGATTGACAGAAGTATTTTCTGAAGGATGGTGTGTTTTTGTCTTGTTGAAGGTGAGGCTACAATACAAACATGTTTAGAAATGGCTCACTTATTCCTAATATGCAAAACTTTATAAAGGACCCTGTTGTTTTTTTTTAAAGCGAGTATGCATATTTTCAGCTGCAAGGTTGTTTACATATTTTTTACTAAGACTGATAAGTAAGTTATCGCCTTGACTCAGCAACAGACATTCCTGAATACCATACTTATGCTTGAGAAGGCCAACAATAAGAACGCAAGTCCAGAGAGGCTGGATGTTTAGGTGTAGCACATGTTTAAAAAACAAACAAATATGTCTTAATATCTGGCGCCGTGGATGTCGAAGCCATAAAAAAGCCAATTTATGGTGATGATCTGCGAGATTTGTTGTCTGTGTTCTTGAACCGTCACTTGTTTGTTCTTTGGGACCATTATGTCATGTTCTGTTAATGCTGTCTTAAAGGGTGTCTGGTCTTTGTCATATTGGGCCTTTTTTTTGTTATGTGTCTGTTATGTTGGATGAGGAGCAGGCTCATTGGACTCTCCTGGCTTCTGCTGTGCCTTCAAGTCTCAAACACAACTTTGTATTTGTGCTTTGAGGTTTTCCTTTCTTTTCTCATATTCAGAATTACCAAATATAAACAATAATTTTGACAATGGCCAAATTATATTTGGTTTCATGTTCATGTCTACTCTGAAGTGCTTTACACGTAACAATAAATATGATTTTGAAAACAATGTTTGGTCTCTGCTGGAACATATTTTCCACTGATACAAATTTTGCTTGGTAATACTTGTGTTTCCATTCAATTCTTCCTTAAAGGTTTGATTGCAGCATCTCTTTACATGCAAAGCAGTGAAATGATGTACATGTAACAGTAATTTCTGGTCACATTAACCTCCATTAGGGTTGTATTTTGAGTAGGTAATTTCAGCATAACTGCATGGATCCTGCAGGTTTTTAATGTGTCCCTGCTACAACACACCTCAGACCTGACATGGAGCTCCACAAGGTTCAATCCTGGGGCCTTTTCTTTTTATTATCTACATGCTCCCTCTGGTACAGGTCATAAAGATCTCCCATCTCATTGGTTTTCCTGCATTTGCAACACACGTACGCACAAGCCTGGTTTATAACACTGGGTCAGCAGGGATGCCAGTTTGGTCTATTTTAAAAGCACGTGCTTATTTGCAGAAGAAGTGTTTGTGTGTATCAGATAACCATCCAGACATTTTCAGATATTTATTTGTATTTGAATATCTGCAAATAACACATTGATATCATCTCATTTTGATGGTCAGTAGTCAGAATTATGCTCATGCTCACATTGAAAGGCTCTTTGTTTATGATCAGATACGGTGGTGATGATTACCCACATGGCTTGAATTCACTTAAAAAATGGAAATGCATTCAAAGGAACTGGAATATTTGCTCTGATTTGTTTAGATAATATGTGTTCATTTGACAAATGTTCACTCGGAATTTCAGAGGTGCAAAACAAAAATGGCAGCAAACGATGCAAAAACATGTCTGAAAACAGGCTCAGCAACACATGAGCAAAATAATAAAAAAAAAAATTAATCATTCAAGAAGTCTTTTGTCATATGTTGTGTTATAGATACATGGACAATATGTAGTGAAATGTAAACTGAGTCACCTACTGACTGCAACTATGTCTGCAAGTCACTGATTTTCCCTAAGCCGTATGGAAAATTAACAATAAGGCGTACTAATAAAAGTTGAAATGGGAATAAAATATGACTACGGATTTGGGGAAAGGGTGGTGGAAATCTTCTGGTTTAAAAAGATTTGATAAGGTAGTAATGGTGGCTTTTGATCCAACAAAAAAATCTAGAAAAGCACTAGCAAAAAAGAACAAAAAAGGCCAATTTTCAAACAAACAGATGCACCAGAAGTGCTGAAAGGGTGGCATGTTCATGCATGTGCCACTCACTGAAGAAACCGCTTTAGGAGACGAGTAAATTAGCTGTAGAAATCGGTGCCTAAATGATAAAAAAATGTCAGTATATCACTTCTTCACACAGGAAAATCTGCTTGGAGTGATGCCAAAGAGAAAGTACAGCTAAATAATTACTAAACCGTGATTGAATAGCACACCTTCATCTTATCTTAAAGGATCTTCGTTGATGTTCACTGTCTCAATGTAGGCATCAGTATTACAGGAGAATACTGACAACCAGTAGTAATGAATGATTATAAGTCATTTATAGGTAAAAATAGAACAAATCATGGTCATTCATCTGGGTTGGAATGCAATACTGGGGCTATTAGGGTTTATAATGATGTGGGGGAGGGAAGCATCGAACAACTTCAGTGTCACTTTTTATAATCCTCCTGTTTGTATTGTTTCCATTTACTACTTCTCCTTCCTCTTATCTTACCTCTGTTACTGCTGTTCTTCCCTTTTTTTCCTCTCAAAGTCCAGCACCTGTTCTGCAAAGCATCCTGTGAAGAGAGCGACACGGCGTTCTCATTAAAATACATCATTTTTCTCACAGTTCATCAACGTCTCGGTACATCAGAGCATTGCAGTGGCAGATTGCAGTTTTCTGTTCACTGGCTTAAATCAGAGTTTGATGTGAAGTCCTCTGGGCTTCGCTTTCAGAAAATACCAGCTTGTCAAATGCTCTGATCAAAGCTGAAAAAGCCTGGATCTGCTTGGTTTTCTCTTTCAGGATTCATCATTTGTTATTTAAAGCTCAATTTCTTTCAGCCTGTGCAGCTGAGGTGATTTAAATCATAAGGATTGTTTCAAATGACCTCCATTCAATTTAGTCCACATAAAGCAGACAATCCAAAACAGCAAATATTAAATTACACTTAAAAAGATGCAAAGTGCAAAAAAAAAAACTGTCAAGCTTGAAATGATAAAAACACAAAAATAAAAATAAAACGCTCTGCAATTTGTTGCTATTCATGAATCATGATGTAAGGTAAGTCATTACTGTGTCAGAAATCTAAAGAGCTGACATCTGGGCTCTTTACCATATGAAGAACATCCCTCCCCCTTATCTCCAAGCCTACCTGCCTCCAGTTAACTCTCAGACCACCTGAGGATGTGGAGGGCCATGTGCTCACGTAGAACGCTCTTCAACACCCACAGAAAATGCAGCCAGATGAGATTTGTGGTTGTGTTTTAAGGAACAATTCAAAGAGATTGGGGCGAGAATGCGAAGTAACGACGAGTGACGCCTTCATCAGGAGTTCATTGGAATAACTGAAGGAAGCTGAAGGTAAGAAGAGATGAGTTCACTTTTCCCATCCTTTCTTTTAAAACAAATAATTATAATGGATGCCCTCCAGGTTTTTTAAAAAACATTTACAGATCTATTAGATGCTCATAAAGAAGGAGTTGATGCTTTTTTACATTCTGCATGAATAAATGTAAAGTAATATTTATAAGTGCTGGTTAGATAAACAACCTTACTCTGACTACACAATGTTAATAATCACCTTTGCACAACTACTCCTCCGCAGTTGAGTCATTTTAAAACTGAATGATCACTATTTCATTTGTTAAACCAGCTTCTTTTGTGATGTAATGACACATGCATTACACTCATTGCTCTCACTCAGCACGCTGGTTTCCTAAGTGATGCCGTTCCTGAGGGAGAGCAGCTGATTGGCTCACTGAGCTAGAGAGCTTCAGGCATGTGTTTTCATTAATGATCCACCAATTAGTCACACACAGGCAACAGTTGGCTAAACACCTTATCATCTGTGTGCACTGCAGGGTGGAAGTGTGGTACTCACCCTCATGCCGGTTTTCATAGAAAAACCATGTAAATAGCAAATGTTAGGCAGAAATTTTACTGCTGTTAGTTTACAAAAGAGAACAGTTCAGAGCAAATTATGTTAAAATATTTTTTAAAATCAGAATTGCAAATGTTCTGAAAGTAATGTTTAACTATGGAAACATTAAACATAAAAAAGATTTGAGAAATGTGAATGAAAACCTTTTATAACAGACCTAAAAATAGTCAAATTGCTACGTTTAATGTTAAATAATGGTTCGCCACACTAACACAAACAATTAACATAAAAAACATACAATAAAAAAACTTTATGGTAATTTCAAAAAGAAATATGAGTTGAAGTGATAAGTATAAGTCTGGTAAACTCCTTCGACTGGTTTGTGGATGCTTGGTCACCATGGAAACAACCTCTCTGCATGATGGTTAGGGACTGTGGCAGACATTCCCAGTGGTCTCCTGTCCCCGGACACGTTCTCCACAAACACTCCTCTCCTACAGCGGCGCTGCTGGGAAACATATCCGAGAGCCACAACATGGGCTGAACGTTAAATGGCAGCAGGTGGGACGCTGATATTCTTCTTTGTCCACACTGTCAGACCTGAGGATGACGGGCCAGGTGGCGGAGAGAGACCACTCACCCCACAACTTGTCAGTTAAGACTACCTTAGAGGAGGAGATTGAGAGAGCTGAGAGTATTCTCAGCAGGTAAGAAGAGCATGTTGGAGACAAAAGCAAAGGCTTTTATGTCTGTGACGCTCAGATGGATTTTTACTTTCCCATCCCAGGGTGCCATCGGTCTGGGATGACACATCCTCAGAGCTACAAAGAGTTGCTGCTCTTGACCCTCATGGAGGCAGTTCAAGGAATTCCTTTCAGAGAAACGGCGTTGTCTCAAGGTAAAACTGAGAAAGCTCCAGATTTAATGATATAAGAGGCTGAAACATCTTTTTCTTCTTAATTTCTAGCTTAGATATACATTTAATTTCACTCTCCTTTTTCAAATTAGTGTAAATTTCTCATTTTTGTGTTTTCAGCTGACTTATAATGTGAATTCTGCTAAAGTCTGAATAAGGGTTTTGTGCTTCCTGTGTATCTGTCAGGATGGTGAACCTGATTGTGAGACTGAGAGAATGGGCACACCGGAGTCTGCTGGAGGAGGAAGAGCGACCAGACTCTTTCCTAGAACGCTTTCGTGGCCCTGAGTTGCGAACGGCCCCCAGTCGCAACAGCAATGCACAACCAGATGTCAATGGCAATAATGCTAAAGGGATATTTAGGTATTTGGGTCAGAAATCCTCAAAGACTACTATGGACTGTGACATAGACCAGTACAAGATCTCAGTATTAACCCCTTATGGCCTGATGTTGCATATGTGATAGGCTACATGCTGTTTCTGAGACATTTTACTCAAAACCCTGTTGTTCACTATATGATACTAGTTTCCTGCATCCTAGTGAATACCAGAAAACTAAACTCTAATAATTTGACCTGATCTATGGTAATAAATAGCAAATATACTAATTGTTTCAGAATTTAAGTGTCAAATAAAGTTTTCAGACATTAAAATTTGAATGTTTCTGCCCAGTTAAGGGGTTAATGCTGCCTTTTCGACTAAATACTAGTTAGGTCAAGAGTATCTCTTCTTCACACGGGATCGTATTAAGTGACTGAAATATATGGTTAGTTTGGAGATGGCTTTCACTAAAGAGATTACCTCATGGTTGTAATTGATGCTGAACAAAACAAAGACAAGCTTATTGCATAGCTACTTTTCTCCACTGTTTTTGCCCGTCTGTTCTATAAATTGTATTGATTTTCCACTTTTATTTGTGTTCAATCTCCTCAGTTTCTGGAAAAACTGGGATTTTTTTGTGGTGTCCCCATCTGACAACGCCTACTACCGCTGGTTATTTGTTATCGCCATAGTGGTGCTCTACAACTGGTGTCTTGTTGTTGCAAGGTAATAATAATCCCACAGTTTGCAGCGTAACTGTATTGGGAGGCTATACTGTCCAGCCCTTTGACTGGAGCTCTAAATCATCGTGCTTTTTTATATACATATTTATATATATTCTCAGGGCATGCTTTGACGAGCTACAGGTGAGCAATTACATCTGCTGGCTGGTGCTGGACTATCTTTCTGACACCGTGTACGTACTGGACTCCTGTGTCAGACTTCAAACAGGTAATTGGAGCGACAGATGAGGCTTTTGCTTCTGAAAAAGTCTGTATTATTATGACAACATGGGTTCTCTGGTAAAATATCTAAAATGTGATGAAAAACTGGTAGAATCACAGATGTTATCATCCCATTATCCAGTGAACCAGTAAAATATTTTGGATTGGACAGCAAAATAATGTCATTATTCCTCCAAATATTAACGCACAGCTCTGTCCGAATGGATCTGTTCAATTTGGATAAGTTGTGTTGAAGTTGGAATTCTGTCTTTTGGTTAACATGCTACTTCTGCCACAATTTGCAGTCAACACTGAGTAGAAGAGAAGCGATGCAGTCGCCATTTGGCTTCTGCAGTCCGGCACTGTTATCCCTAACGCATTCATTTGCTGAAAATCCAATCTGAGTGAAATCGCAGACATAATGCTGATTCAACTAATTGTTAATGGAGTCTAAGAATGCTGAGAGATGTTCACTGACACAGCAAACATGTCAAATGCCTGCTTGTGAACTTGTTGTATAAGGTCTCTGTAGCAGCCACTGTTATCATAAATCAGTGGCCTGTTTATGTTGAAAGGTACCAGACAAAAAACAACTGATTCTATTACAATACAGGAAAAAATACACAGAAACAGGACAAAGAAACCGAAATGCAAAAATAAAAACTGTGCTGAGAAGTCTTAATCGTTTTAACAACTAGTTTTATTTCAACACATTGATTTTAATCAACTAAATTATTTATTTTACAGAAGCTAAACTAAACCTAAGATTCCTCCACATATTTCTGACACAGAAACAAGTTTGTAAAGTTAGCACAAAGAGTAAAGAAATTTGTGTTTGATCCATTTCTTTGTGATAACATTGGAATAAGTCCCATAAAATATCAAAGCCTGTTTATTTCCTGTTTAAATTATGTGACTCTTTAAGGAAAATGCACCACTGGGAGGAACAGCAGGGTGTAGTGTGTGAGTTGTACCCATGAAAAACTTGCCAAATCTTGCCAAAACTGCTTATTCTGCTCATTGACTCTGGTTTTGAACGTCTCATCGGACAGGTGCTGACAATCAGACACCTGATTGTCAGCACCCGGAAGCATGGACCTTGTCACAGCAGTCAGTTGAATGTGTATGGAAGACATGGAGAATACTGCTGACTTCTGCACCAATAGGCTTACAGTATTAGGTGGTCGCAGTGTGATGATGAGGTTCCTCTTCAGGGAAATGAGGCTTGTATCAGTGGAGGTGGGATTTTGCATCAGCAGGTAACTTCATTACCTCTGAGTAGTTGTAGTAACAACAGCAAAACACACGGGCGAAGCTTGCACTTGGTCAATTCAGTTCTGCTGTAAAAAGTTGCTATCTGCAGGTTTTCAATGTTTCCCTGCTCCAACACACCTGACTCACATTTATGAGTCACTGTGCAGAATCCCACAAGCTATTAGATCCATTTTGTATCAAGCATGTTGGAGCAGGGTCACACTGAAAAACTGCATAGCTTATAGGACAGACTGGAGTAGCCCTTGTTAGGGAAAACCCATTTAATGCTATATGACCGCCTGGATGTTGCTCTGACCTCCATTCTTCCTCTCTCGGGGCCTCAGCACATTACTGCACTTAAAGACATGATTATTTAGCAGCTGTGCTGGTTTGCGTCACCTGTTGCTGCTCCTTGAACCACAGCTTCCCCCACCTCCTCCCTGACAGCTGAACCAAAACCATGCACACCACCACACAGTGGCACGCTTATATATGTCTACAGTCTGGGATCAGATTCTGCTCTTTGCCACAAAGCCGGGTCATTTCAAAGAGTGCCTCCAGAATTCAGGGGTCCTTCAGAGCCTACTTCTGGGATCAGTTTGGGTGACCCACACAATCCTTTTTACTGACTTGTGGAATATGCTGGTTAAAGGATGGGATGTTTTCCTACACCAGTGTGGCTGAGATGGTGATGAGGTGTCAGGCTGATATGGCTGCCTGTGGTTTTATCCACATGCTACGGAAGTCCTAACAGGACCAGTTTTGGACTGTAAAATGAGACATTACCCAAACCCCACCTGCCACAAGTGCAGTGAACAGCATGAAGCACTCTAAGATCTTGTAATCAATATATTGGATAGACTGCGAGAATTCAATCTTTTATGTTTTTAACACAATCTTTACAGGAATTTCTTTCTTTCACTCAGTGTTCAGCTTTATCTCATATAAACTAATTTACAGAGCAAGAAAATCAAAAACTGAACTCTGTATATCTGAATTTGCTCTTTTTTTTTTTAATTGTCTCAGGTTTCCTGGAACAGGGTCTGCTGGTGAAGGACCACGCCAAGCTTAGAGACCGCTACGTTCGCACCCTGCAGTTCAAGCTGGATGTGTTGTCCATCCTACCCACTGACCTGGCGTACATCTCCACCGGGATCCACACACCACAGCTCAGATTTAACCGCCTACTGCGCTTCCCGCGCATGTTTGAATTCTTTGACCGCACAGAGACACGCACCAACTATCCCAACATCTTCCGTATCTGCAACCTGGTGCTGTACATCTTGGTCATCATTCACTGGAACGCCTGCATCTACTATGCTATATCTAAATCAATAGGATTCGGCTCAGACACATGGGTCTTCCCAAACATCTCCAAACCTGAGGAGTCTTCCTTGACTCAGAGTTATGTCTACTGTCTGTACTGGTCAACTCTGACTCTCACTACCATAGGGGAGATGCCTCCACCTGTGCAAGATGAAGAGTACCTGTTTGTAGTCTTTGACTTTCTCGTTGGGGTTTTGATCTTTGCAACTATTGTGGGAAACGTTGGCTCCATGATAGCCAATATGAACGCCACCCGTGCTGAGTTCCAAGCTCAGATAGATGCCATAAAGCACTACATGCACTTCCGCAAAGTCAGCAAAGAACTGGAGACGCGTGTCATTAAATGGTTCGACTATCTGTGGACTAACAAAAAAGCAGTAGATGAGCAGGAAGTGCTAA
Organism: Kiunga ballochi; assembly: GCA_037177335.1. Taxonomy (NCBI): domain Eukaryota; kingdom Metazoa; phylum Chordata; class Actinopteri; order Atheriniformes; family Pseudomugilidae; genus Kiunga; species Kiunga ballochi. Next base: position 5,839,510 of record JBAMIG010000016.1, on the reverse strand, counting down.
AGAACCTGCCAAATAAACTGCGGGCTGAGATTGCTATTAATGTACACCTGGAAACCCTCAAGAAAGTGCGCATTTTTCAAGACTGTGAGGCGGGACTGCTGGTAGAGCTCGTCCTCAAATTACGACCACAGGTCTTTAGTCCAGGAGACTACATCTGCAGGAAAGGAGACATTGGTAAAGAGATGTATATTATTAAAGAGGGGAAGCTGGCTGTGGTGGCTGATGATGGGGTCACACAGTACGCTCTCCTCACTGCTGGTGGCTGCTTTGGGGAAATCAGCATTTTGAACATAAAAGGTAGTAAAATGGGAAATCGCCGGACTGCCAACATCCGCAGCTTGGGTTATTCTGACCTCTTCTGCCTCTCTAAGGATGACTTGATGGAGGCAGTAACAGAGTATCCGGATGCTAAGACGGTGCTAGAGGAAAGGGGCCGGGAGATCCTGAAGAAGGAGGGTCTCCTGGATGAGAATGCAGAGAGCGGTGGACTGCAGAAAGAGGACACAGAGGAGAAGGTGGAGAGGCTGGAGTCCTCTCTGGACACCCTTCAGACTCGTTTTGCCCGTCTGCTCAGTGAATACACACATACTCAGCAGAGGCTAAAGCAGCGCATCACTCTGCTGGAGCGGCAGCTAAATCAAACAGACTGTGGCGCAGAGGCAAATGACGATGCGGACACAACAGCAGAGACAGCTGGTGAAAGCAGCCCCGGGCCTGCTGCTTGTACGGATGGATCACATCAAAATGATGAGCAAATAGAAGAGAAAGACACTCCAACATAAATAACTACATTCACCTTAACACTTAGGGCCCATAATCCCTGAAAAGCATTAAACAACTGCAAGTAAAAGAAAATCCAATTACATATTTTGTTTTACTGAGTGTGAAGTCATAGGCTATCTGCATGCCAATAAACATACAACAAAGTGGAAAACATTGCTTTATGCATCCCATCTTTGAGCTCCTATGTGCCAACAGCAAGGAAAGTACGTGTTTAAAAAGTGCCTCTAAAATCGTTTCCCTTTAAAGTAACTGAACTCAGTTTTATAATATGAGAAAATAAAAAATTACATTGGGAAAAAAAACTGCAAATACTATTTAAATTTAGTTGCATGTCACGGTTTTTAGGTTCAGCAAGCTGTAAACATTGTGTGCTTGCATCAGCAGAGGGATTAATTCCCTTTTACATGTGTTGTATTGCACTGTGGCTCTGTACACGTCATCTCCTGCTGCTCCTCCCGGACCAAAAAGGTCCGAGGAGAGTTTGTTGAGTTCACACACGATTATTTTCCAGTGTTCTCATTTTCCAAGTTATACCGCATCAAACATGATTATCAACATGTTTTGACTGTGTGGGACGATGGAAGAGTTCCCAACAAATCCTCTTTGCAGAAACCGTTCTCTAACATTTAATGTGTTGCACGTGTGCTAACTTCCAGTAAATATAAGGCTCAAATGAACAGCAAAACCTTGCAGCCTGTTCTGATTGATATTTCACACCAAACGTCATTCCTTTTGGAAGCCTGGGTATAAAATTAGGAAGCTCATACTGAGAAACTGCTGCTTATTTTGTGAAAAGGGATTTTCCAGTTTCTGCATTCCAGGATACAACGCAGCCACATGAACAGTGTAGATAAAAGCTGCTAGAACAATGCATCTGCAGCTGAGCTGCCTATACATACCTCCTGCAGACCTTGAAGGAGTGAATAGTGAGAAGCATTACATGAGCACTTCTGTTACCTACAGCATGAGTGAAGGATGTGAGACGCTCATGGATCCCATGATAAAAAACCAGTAATTTTTTCCATTATTAAGTCACATTCCTCCAGTCCAAATAATATTCCAATGCCCCTGCTGGTGTGGATTGCCCTGCACTGGTTTCACTCCTATCTCACTGACAGGACCGAGAGTGTGGTCTCTCAAAAGACCAGACATCCCTGTGTCACCTTTGGGGTCCCTCAGGGCTCCATACTTGGTTAGCACTCTTTTCCCTCTGTACATGCTCCCCCTCGGCAGCGTTGTCAGTGAGCATGGAATTAACGTTTATTGCTGACGACACACAGCTTTACAATCAAGTCACTTCCTCCAGTTCCCCTATTCCTCTGTCACCTGCTTCAGCTCCTGCCTGGAGGGTGTAAAGATGTGGATGAGTCAAAACTTCCTGCAGCTAAACGGCTCAAAAGCAGAAGTCATTCAAGCTTGAACCCCTAAAATACTCCTTATATCCGTTTCATTCTTATTTTCTTAGTTTCATTCTACTCCTACAACGTACCGGTAGTTTTATATATATATATATATATATATATATATATATATGGAAATTGGTAAAAAGCTTTAACAGCAGATCAGTACTGCAATAATAACAAAGGAACATAAAAGATGTTTAACAGCTAACTAGGAGTTGTTTTATAAAATACTGTTTTAGGGTTTTTTTGTTTGCTTGTTTGTTTTTTGCACTGAACACATCTTTGTTTTTCTAAAAAAAACAAAAAAAACTCCTGCTTCATGTTTACAATTCTGTCACACTTATCCCTAACATATGAAGCTTATTTTGTTGTTGGATCAGAATCTTCGGAAGAGAGGAAGATGATATTATTGCAGCATTTCCTTCCAGACTAGCACGGCTACAGTTGGCTGAATCTTCATAAACCTCCATAGGAATAAATACACAAGTTTTTAATTTAAGATTTAGGAAATGGTGAGCTGCATGGTGGCATGGTTGGTTAGCACTGTGGCCTCACAGCATGGAGGTTGCTAGTTTGAGCTTCGGTTGAGGCGAGGGGGTCAAACATGTAACCTTTCTGTGTGGAGTTTGCATGTTCTCCCCGTGTTAGCGTGGGTTCTCTGGCTTCCTCCCACAGTCCAAAGACATAGGTGATAGACTGATTGGAGACTCTAAATTGCCCATAGGTGTGAGTGTGTATGGTTGTTTGTCTATGTGTGTTGGTCCTGTGATGGACTGACCAACCAGTGTGTACCAGGGTGTACCCCACCTCTTGCCCGATGACAGCTGGGATTGGCTCCAGCCCCCTCGTGACCCCGTTCGAGGACTAACCGGAAGAAAATGGAAGGAAATCTGAATATTTCTTTCAGATTTCTACATTACTTTAATAGTACTTAACTGTAATGTATTGATTAAAGGTGGTGTTAAGGAATTACTGATATCTAGTGGTAAAAGGGGGAATAACAATTACTTCAAATATCAAACAGTTGCGATTAAGGGCGGCTATCTGCAGCCAAAATTCTTCAAAACAAACATGTTTTATATTTGTTTGTACTGTCCTCTACTATGTGCTCTTTAGATGTTACTACTGAATTTAGAGGAAACCATTTAGTACATTATTTCAGCAAGGCCATGATCAACAGCTGGTCCTGCAGTTGTCTTAACATACTGTTAACATCCAAGAGCTATAATTTCATCCCAAAGCTTAAAGGATTTAAATTCTGCGTTAGACAGGATCCAGAAACAAACATCTTTTTACGGCTCTTATCAGGTTCTCGTTTGAGTATAACACATTGACTGAATAATAAAATGATACACGAGTCTATTGTTGCTTTTCTGTAATTCAACATAAATGGCACGGTGCAAACTCATACAAATCTAATTATTTTAATTTTTCTTTAAACTGTAACCCCTTATGGTCTAACATATCATATGTGATACATTCAGTCCTATTTTGCATCCCTTCAAAGCAGAAACTTTACTCAAAGCCCTGTTGTTCACAAAGATACAGGTCTCCTGCATTCCTGCACTAGAATCATTTTGACCTACTAGATAGTAATAAATACCAAATATACAAAGAATAATAAATACATTTGATGTTGCAAAGGGTCAAATATAGCAGTCATATTTTAAATATGGGACGTTTCTCCGCAGTTCCTCTTAATTCAGACATTAAGGTGTTAAAATGAGAAGCCGAGTTCAATTAATGAGACATATCAGCGTGATCCAGTCACTGCTTATCTGGTATATCGGAACAAAATCTTAAGACCTGCACGTGGCGATTACACGTGATCAGAGCAAGTTAAAGTTCATACGCATGAACGATCCCATGCAGCTGTTTGTCGTGTTTAAGTGACAGACGTTAGCTGTGCTATTCTGGTAACACGCTGCTCCACCTGTTTATAAACTGCTGTCCACTCAACTCAACATGAGCAACACACGTCAGGACAACTGTCAACGTGTCAAATGAGTCCAGCGTACACGAACAATGCTGTGAATGAGATGACCAAAAGGAAGTAACAGAAAGACCACGCCAGTTTACATGATCAATGTTCATTCTGCTGCGTGAGGGAGAATAATACACAAATATATGCTTTGAATAGCACTATTTATTTGAGACATCTTAGAAACCCCACTTTAAAAATCAAACAGTGTGTGCTGCTTATCACTGAGCGCTAAACACTCCTTCATGTGGGAGACAAAGTGTGACAGCAGAGGCAGCCCCGTCTAAAGAAAGCACAACCGTATTTTCTCTTTACTGTGTCAATCAGAACAAATATGGTAACAGGATGCATCCCTCTCCACAATACTTGCTGTAGAAATATGATTCCTCCTATGTAATGACTGATTGAATGTGAGGATATTGTAAAAACAGTGTAGGGCTGAGCTGTGAGACTGCAACATTCAGTCTGGGCTCTGTGGATTGATTGGCAGAGAGTATCCACTGGGACTAGCGTGTGAGCTAACGCATCCGCATGTGCAGGCTGTGCTTGGGTCCATCCACCCGCTCCAACTTCTCAAAGTGTTTCCTAGCATTACGGATATTGATGAGTGTGGCTGCAGATGCTGGGAAGAAAAACATCATCATTATTTATAATATTATTAAAGCTTCGGGGGAATGCTAACGTTGCTACTTACGAATGGAAGGGTCTGACATGATGACCATGACATATGTGTTAGAGGTGAAGACGTCGATGAAGGCCGCAAAGTTGGAGTTCCTCACTTCCATGCTCTGGAAAGAGGCTGCTAGTTTACTGGAATAAAAACCGGAAATACATGGAGCAGATGGTTTGTGGAAGGAAAATGATTTTCTCTCTTTGTTTTTCTGCTTTGACTTACCTACAGCTGAGTTTGAACTGTTTAATAATGTTACTGATCTTCTCAAACCGGTGAGCATCACGCTGCTCTTTGCACTGATAGTGGGAGATCACCTGAAAGGACACACAATCCCATCGCATAAAAACAGACTTAGCCGCTAGATCCATATTCAAAGGGCTCCGTTGTGGCAGAGGATGCTCTTACCAGGAAGGTAGCTCGCTCAAACAGAAGAACTTCATCTGCTTCTATGATCTGTGCAAAATTTCTCAGGTTTGTCTCCAGCTGCTGGACATTCGGGATGAGCTGATACACTATGCTTGACCAGGCCTGCAAAGACATTTCAAAATGCCTTTTACAACATCGACTTTTCCAGAGATCGTTTTCAAAACGCTGCCAGTCAAGTTCACAACCTTATACAGGGTTTCATCCCAGATTGATGTCCGGAAACATGTGCAAGCCAAAGGTCTGGACAGTCTCTTCAGATCCTCTTCACGCTCCTTAAAGATCTGAGAAGACAGACAAGAAGCAGTAAAAGACTGGATGCGTTTTCTTTTTCTGTTTACTTGCAGTCCAACACAACTTGCTCATCAGTCCGTGCTTAGAGCTTTGTTTTCTTCCATTACCTCTTCCATTCAATTTCTTATTTTCAAACCTTAAGTCTAAATCCTTCTTTAAATAATATATATATATAAAAAGAAAAAACCTGGGGGTTGGAAGTTATTGCACAGTGTTAGTGTGTAAACATCCATTAGCGTGCCCCATAGTTAGTGATATAATAGCAAGTGTGCCTTCAAAAAGCAACAAGTCAGTTTTTCAAATATGAATAGGAAACAGATAAATGTGCAACATTATGAGATCATACCTCTGTAAGGGAGCCACAAAACTGCTAACAAAAATAGCTGTAAAGTGAAAATCAATAAGAGAAGCATTTTGATGTCTCACTAAGGGAAAGTGAAAACAGCAGGTTTGGACATTACTGAGATGCTGGATGTTTTGCACTCTGAGCTGGTCCCGTTGAATAACAATCTACTCCATAATTTTACAGCACTCCAGATGAGATATTTTTACACTAGTCCTAAACAAAGAGTAAGCATTGAAATATAACTTCAGTTTTGGAATCAAATGTGACTTTTATACCCCTCCTTCCCTCAACACCGCAAAGATATCCCTAATCAATTAAAATCATTAGTACACTACTATTAATTTCAGATCAGTTACTACTCACCAAATCTCTTTGGTCTTCCTGAACGAGGTCCATTTTATGCACAAGACAGAACACTTTGGCATCGGGGGAGTTCTGCAGGATGGCTTCCAGACACGACTGGTAGTAATGCATGTCTTTCTCCAGCTCACGGCTCTCAACATCGAATACATAAATAAGTACCTCAACATTTCTAAAAATGTTGTCCCTTTGACTGGTGAAGTAATTCTCCATGAAGGTGTCCTGTCTGGTGAAGTAAAAAGAAGCGTACTGATGATGATTTGTCATAGAGGGGACATTAAAAACAGAATAGAAATGAGCTTTACCCTCCACAGTCCCACAGGTTTAAAACCAGATTGCCAAGAAACCGAACGTGGGAGTGTTCCACATCAACTACATTGAAAAGAGAGCACTTTTTAGATGCTTTAAAGGGATAACTCAGCTTTAATAATTTAACTTCATCAAGGATCAAAAGTGCTTACTTGTAGCTCCAAGGCGACGTGTATCTCGAGCTATGTAATTGGCAAAGATGATAGATCTCATGCTGGTCTTTCCAGACCCACTTTTCCCCATCAATAGCACCTAAAGGAAAAAGAAATCAGTAGATCATACAATTAATAATAATAATAATAATAATAATAATAATAAACTAAGCTTGCTAGTACTCTTGGATTGCTTGTTAAGGTGAGTATGACGTTCCCACATTAAAGGACTGCATTTTGGCTTAACCCAACTATACTTCACCCCTGTGGTGATACCACTAATAAATCAGCTGTAGTTAGTTGCTTTACCTTTTTCTTCATTGCTGTGCTTGACATCCCCCTTAGCAGTGACGTTGTAGAATACTTTTCTGGGCAGCAGATCAGATAACTTCGGTCTGTGTCTGCTGCAGCTCGCCTGCGGAACAGTTACACCTAGCTGTTAACTTAGCTTTACTTTAAAAAAAAAAACTATCACGGTATATATAGTTAAATATTACATTACATATACATTAAATATGTTTAGCCAATCAGAACCTTACCACAGAGAACAAAATGAAACAAGAACTTACTAAATTGACTTACACTCTTTTTTTTATATTTCGGCTAACAGTTTAAGCTAATGCTAGCTGAGCTAAAAATGTTAGCTTGTTCCAACTAAACTGGCTAATTTAAAATTCAGTACCGAGATTACTTACTTAACCCGAGAGGGTAGAACGTTTACCAGTGTCCAATCAACTTTATATATAGGTTTTATTTGTTATTGAAAAAAGAGTTGTACACATACTTGGTTGAAGCAGACGCTGAAGTGAAGATCAGCTGCTTCCTGTTTACGCCAAAAGTCACATGATGATCACGAGGATTTTTATCTGGAGTTTTGTTTTGTCTCACTTAGCGTTTCGCTTGATTGCAAAACAATGTATATAATTTCAAAAGGTGTCGCAATACTCTGTGAAGGTAGCGAATTTAAGCCAAAGAAGACAGGACGGAGAAACTATTATGTGTGTCAGACACGCATATATGTAGGTATTATACAGTCTATGGTGTGCGTTTGAGTGGCGTTTGCTGTAGAGACAAAAAGTGAACAAATTAAAACATTTATCAGAGACTAGTGATTATCAGAAAGCATTTACCTTATATTTGCGGACAACGTTTTTGATATTATTTATTTCTATTAATCTATTTATCAATATAAACTATTTTAAGAAAAAAATTTGAGCTATTTTTTATCATAATAATAATCAGATACTATGATACTGACCCATATTAGAATTTCCTTGGGATTTTTGTACATTGTAGTTACACAAAGTGGCCACTAGATGGGAGTAAGGTTTACCTGAAGGCCTTGTATGACACAAGAAAGTAAGAAATAATTTGACTAGATTTGTTTGGGTTAGGGTTAGGGTTTAAGTGTCACTGTTACCAAGAAGGCTGTAGAGAGACAGTTAAAATTTTAATTAGCATTTTTCCCACTGAAGGGTAAGGACTTGAAGGGGCTAATTTTACCACGTCAGCACATTGATTACAGATTTTAATGGCAATATTTATGAAGAAAAGACAACTCAAATGTAAAAACATACACAATCTAAGATAGTGTCTTGAGCAAATGTAATCAAATTGATAAAAAACACGTTTAAATACCTAAATATATCTAAAATATAGTAACATAGCACCAGGTGATTACTTACATCACAGATGGATATATTAAAAAGTGGTCTAATTTATTATTTCACCTATTGAGAGAAAACAAGCACAAGATTTCTTGTTGAGCATTTTTTGTGCTATAAATCTATTAAATAGCATTTTTATGAAAGTTGTGATGGTTTTATAGGTATTATTTTCCACAAACAGTGGCACCTCCGTTATGTTGAGAAATAATACAACTGATCACATTTAGCTCTGATAAACATGTCATCCAACCTATACAATTTTTAGTCACCCATCAAAGAAAAAAGTGACTGTTGTGCAATTGTTTTGCACAAACTATTATTCTAATAGTAAAAGAGAGAGAAAAAATAAGTATTATAAAATTTTATTGTTTACTTGCCAGTTAAGCTCCAACCAGTAGCCCCAACATGAGAGAAAATCCCAAAGGTGATAAACAAGTTAACTTCCCACCACCCTCTTTAAAGGATCACAAATAAAATATAATAAACCATCACAAGCAGCGAGGGTAGAGAACAGTCTGAGAGAAAAATGCATAAATGTTGCCTACAATCATGCAGACATATATGGATAAAAAACAACATAAACAGTTTCTTCATCTGAAGTTTATATCAGTTATAAACACAGGGAAATAACGTACGTTTGTTTCCTATTCAATTAACATACAGTGTACAAAATAGACACTGATTTTAAATTATAACCCTTTCTTAGTGCTTAATATGTAAATGCATTTCCACAACCATCCAATATGATGCATTCGAATATGTTTCTGATGAAAATGTCTAATTGCTTTGCTGTCATTTTAAAAGATAAAGCCAACAACAGCAATTACCTATGAGGAAAACCTTCTATACAGTTGCTCTTCAAAAGAGACACAAAAAGACATAATGTGAATAGAGAGGGAGGAATAATCAGGTAGCGTAGAGGTGATGTAAATCTCTGCAGGCATCCCTCACACCTGATCTCTGAGTTTGGCGAGCCTTTGAGACAGTTCATCCTTTGAGCATGAAAGGAAAGATGTAAACATCAGTGGGGAAAATAAATAGAGAAAAAAAGTATATTTCAACACATAATCTTCAGTTTCTTTCATTTAATCTCTACAGAAAACCCTTCATATGAACAGTAGATACCACTAAAAGCAAGAGTACCTGTTCTGCTGAAGCCACGCTGGCACCAACAGATCCCGTCTGTCCTTGTGGAAGCTCCATGTTCAGGTCCAAACTACACAAAACAAACAACTTCTTATAACGTGTAGTTTCCTTTATAAGCCCTCCAGAACAGTATCAATTTTATAGCACAAATAAAAAACTACTTTATCTGATTTTTTTTTATTCAATAAACAACAAGGGACAGAAATGTTAAAGGTTTACCCTGCTTCATCAGCCATTTCATGCAGCAGTGACTCCACTTGATTCTGAAACACACATTATGTTTATACTTCCAGTTTTTAAAAGGTGCTGCCAGACTGCAAGGAAAGGGAAGCAGAGACACACCTGTGGCGTTGTGAGAGTGGTCGAGCTGCTCATGGTGTCCTCCATCTGGGCTGTCTGAACATCCAGAGTCTCAAACTGGTGTTCAAATTTGTCCATGAGAGCTGAGATCTGGAAAAATGAGTAAAATACTGTCAAGTTAGATTAACTTTTACTTAACTAAGGCCTTTAACCTTGTGAGGAAATCTACCTTTTCAAGATTCATACTCTTCAGAGTGGCATCCATGCCTTTCACCACTCCAGCCATAGATTTTGTGACCTGCACGATAAGTCAGTACACCAGTGAAAAGGAAGCTGTTGTATGATATGAATCTTGTTATCGTGCGTCAGTATGGTGCATACCTGGTTCATTGTGACTGCCGTCTGGACTCGCGCTGCCACTGCGTCTACTCGAGCACTCATCCTTAGGAAGTTCACAGACTGGTTCTTCTGTCTTATTGCGTTCTCTGCGTGGATCCTCGCCACTTCCATGTTCCCCTTCTGGATGGCCTAAAGAGGGGATGTAAGGGTTCTGTAAATTCTTCAGCAGCCAACATGAGTTGCTGGTTTCAGGAGGAGGAACTCACCTTCTTGACTTTGGACTTTTCTAATTTTTCCTCTTTGTCACATTTTTTTGAATTTCTTTGAAGTTCTTTGGCTGCAAATTTTAAATTGAAGAGTTGTTCTGAGACATAAAGTTAAAGAAGAATAAACACAAGCAGCAGATTTATGTTTCTGGGTGTCTTGTTTTTAGTATGAGGTACTGAAATACTGTATGCTGACATGGTTGTGTACTCTTGCGTCTAGATATGAACTCTGTTTGTAGCAAACCTTTGAAGATAAAAAGGGAAATATGAATTAAACTGAGTTCACTATCAGGTATATGCCACTGTAGTATCGCTTTGTGTAACAGTAATACCCAACCTTGCATGAAAAACTCAAATATGTTTTATGAGCGGTCATCGGATCTACACATGGCGGTTTAAGTATTTTTTGTATCTCTTATAAGTTCTTACTTTAAAAAAGATGTGTATACAGATGAAAAATTAAGTGTGTCCCACCAAAGAGGTGAGAAGGGTACCTGTTGATTTCAAGTTAAACAAAAGACCTACTTATTATGGGTGTATTTCCTTATTCATTTATCAGCTCATATGCAGCTAAAGGATTTGAAGCTATTTATAAACCCTCAACATTACAAAGTTTGTCCACAGGAGTGCACACACGACTTCATTTACTAACTGGAAAATGTTTAACATTGTACGTTGCTTTCGATGTGTATTTAATACATTTGTCTACTTAAGAATAAAAGGAAACAGCACAGATATATTAAGTGACCAAATTAAACAACACAATTTCAGTAGCTCATGTCAACATATACTAATTTAACTGGCTTTCTCATTTATACACACACGCATATACATATATACACATTATATATACACACACACACACACACACATATATATATACATACATACATACATACATACATGCTTTTATACATATAAACATACATACATATATGCTTTTATACATAC
>JBAMIG010000016.1:5807756-5828017 GCA_037177335.1 Kiunga ballochi | reverse complement strand
ATATACATACATACATATGTATATACATACATACATACACAAATACATATGTACATGCATACATACATACATACATATGTCCATACATACATATGTACGTACATATGTCCATACATACATATATACGTACATATGTACATACATACATACATATGTCCATACATACATATGTACGTACATATGTACATACATACATACATACATATGTCCATACATACATATGTACGTACATATGTGTACACATACAAAAGTACATATGTACATACATACATACATAAATACATATATACCTACATACATACAAAAATACATACATATATATGTGACAATTATAACTACATACATACATATGTACATACATACCTACATATGTACCTACCTACATACAAACGCACATACATATGTACATACATAAATACGTACATACATACATACATATATATATATATATATATATAGTTTGTCTGTAATTAGTCTGTAGTTCAACAACAGGTTATATAACAGGTATTTTTGGAGTTCCCCACTAGCTTGCCTGTGTTTATGTATGACCTGAGAAACGATTCTGGTTCTCCATAAAAACAAATGGCAACAAAACTTGATTACCTGACCACTTCGTATCCTTAATGTAGTTTTAGAGTATTAGCTCCCACTGCCGTTTCACGGTTCAGCTGTAAATTAATGGGTGCCACTTGTTTTTCCAGCTATTAGCATTTTAGCTTCCGAGGCCTTCAGCGCAACTATGTTGCGTTTAACGACGCATAAAGTAACTGTTTCAGGTTAATCTGTGAGACATAATATCAGCCTTGAGAATAAATATGATGTATAGAAAAAATATGTTAGATGTAAGCGTAGCTACATCTTAAAAATTTCGACCAAAGCCGTTTCCATGTATTGCTCTCCCCATTAGCTTAACTATTACTCTTAGTATTGTCGCTCTTTTCAAAGGATACTTTCCATGCTTGGCATATTGAAAAGGACGTTCGAAAACCCAATACTTTCCCGAATAAGTCCTAAATATAGTTTGGAAAAAAAATCAGATAGATTTAAAGTTGTCAGTGAAAGTTAAACCCTTTGGGTTTCGGTCTTCGCCTTCTTCCGCACTTCCTGATGTCTTACCAAAATATCAACTACGTCACCGTCACGTGTGTCGGTATTCCACTCACACGTCACGAGCGAGCGAGATGCCTCCGCCTCTTGCTAAATGTGAATGAAAAGACTAGAGAAAAAACTAAAACACGACACTTTCAACGCATCTGCGTGGAAACACCGAAATAACATAAAATGAGTAAATAAAATGTGATAAAAGTGGATGTAGCGTTGTTCAGACGAAATGGTGGGCGGTGAAACCGGTTGATTGATGATTAGATTTACGGTGTGGATCACGGCGGGGAGAGAGAGGATGACTCACCCCGTCTGATGTGATGTTCACCCCGCAACAGCTCGGCAGTGCGGTGGCACGCCGGTGCTTCAGCCTGACATATAAGTGTTCTCCACCAATAGAAAGGCAAACTTTGCCAGACTGTGCGGCCGCCTTTTTGGTGGCTCCACCGGTTCGTGGCTGCTTTCAAACTTGAGTGTTTATTAGGCCTACTTAGCAATTAAAGAGAAGACCGAGCGTCGTGATTTAACGTAAATGTCGTGACGCCTGATTACCATGGAAACACTGCTCTTGCGCTAAGAGGAAACTGTCCGTGTTAACTTCAGCATCAACCTTTCCAACAGGGTGGGATAAACCTGTTGGATACCCCACTATATATATATTTTTCTGCTCTCTCTCTCTTTTTAAATCTCTGTCCTGGCTTTACTTTTTTACCAGGTGAGTTTTTAAAATTATGCGGATGTTGTGTGTAAAGATGGAAAACGCAGTTTTAATTTTTGTTTATATTTTCTTTTAGTATTTGATTTAGTAGGCTATTATATTATTATTATTTAGTACTATTACAATCTTGTTTTTTCACAATGAATGCAAACCTAAGCTTTATATTTAAGTAGTGCAAGAAATACTAATTGTGGGCACATTTTAAACTGAGAAATAATTAACAAATAGAAGATAAAAATAAAGTAGAATATAAAGGAACAAAAGTAGCCTCTTGGAAAAAAATATGGAAGAAATCAGCGTCCAACAGTGTGTGTATCTCCTGATCACGACTATCTATAGCTATGTTCAAGAATATAGTCTATAATGCCAAAACCCATTAAACTGGTTGATTGACTGAACATTTTCTGGCTTTCGTTGTCCTACTGCCACGTCAAATGGTGCATTTTGCGCACATGGAAATAATCCAAGAGAGCCAATGTGAGAGTGATGCTTTGTTCAGCGGCTGTATGACTCATATAGCCTAGTCTTATCTATAAAGAAGCCAAGTGGCAGAGGAGCAATCCTGCTGCAGGACCGAGCTGATGTAACCCCTGAGATTCACTAGAGGCTGCTGTGGGCCATGCTTCCTTGCGCCCCCGTGTTGCTGCCACTGACTGGCAACAATTGCACGGACGATAAAACACTAATAACTCAAACAATTAATGATGGAGAGAAGGCTCCTTATATGTAGTGCAATGACAAAATGGTCAAGAGTTTGAATAAATGTAAATGCCAGCATTTAATCACACACACACACACACACACACACACACACATATATATATATATATATATATATATATATAATGTATATATGTGTGTGTCCGCATATGTATATAGGTGTATTTTATGTAAGTGCAGCTGTATACTTTCTGACATAACACACTGAAGGAAAATAAAACCATTAATAAACATTTTATGTATACAAATGATCTCATGTATCAGGGTTTGATTAATTAGCCTATATTTCTTTGGCTCAAACAATAAATGTCATTATTATTGGCAGGATTTTGGCCAAATTTAACTAAGATTAGTGCAGAAAAGCAAAACAACCAGAGACAAAACTGGAATTATTTCCATTTCACCACATGCATTAAACACATGTATCTAATCCGATGCTTGTGCTATTTGTGATCACAGAATAAGATTAGATATCGCCTTTGTTTCGAGTGAGTCAGTGCACATGAATGTTGAGACATGAACTTTTTCCCTTGTCACTTATCATTCTTCATCCTTAAATTTAGGTTTTACCCAATTCCTACACGTATTTACTGGTGATTAGATGGCCAGAAACATCAGCATAGCCATAAATTTCTATATAATCCCGTATAATGGGTAACCAGAGCAATCAGTGGTTTTCTTCAAATTGATTAGATGATATGTATGAGAGGACCAGTCCAAATAGTTACCAGATCTCTCAGCCAGTGTCCCCTGCAGCTTTTACTGGCTCCATGAGTCACCGACTCATGAAAATGAACATGTGACCATTGGACAAAATTAACTTTGGAAGTAATTAATTTTGTATGACCAAAGATGTGAGAGACAGCTGATGTTCAGAATCACAGTGTGCTGTAATAATATAATTTAAGTTTAAAATGAGTTAGCACCAATTTAATTGAAGAGGAACTTAGATAATGAATCTCTTACACGAAACTTAATTTATCTGCAATTGAGAAATTATCAGAAAAGAGGAAAAAGTTGAGTTTACACAGTGAAAGCCTTCAAGTTAACACATTTTATTGAAAATACTCTGTAAGTTATTAATAGACATGTATCATTCACATGATGTGAAAACAAAAGATCATGTACAGTAGAAAGGGCTTTTCTGACTGGCCTCTTCATGGTGTCAGCCATTCAGTAGCCATCATGTGATGCAAATGTCAGTCCTCTGTTTCACAGGTAAGGACTATGGAGCTTCAAACTGAGAAGAGGTTCCACAACTTGACCCTTGAACAAGTCCAGGCTCTCGACAAAGTCTTGACCGAAGTAATCCCGATCCACGGACGAGGAAATTTTCCCACTCTGCAGGTGAGAGCAAAAGACATCATTCGTGTGGTGAAGGATCGTCTGGTCGAAAGAGACATCCAGGTCAAAGATATACGCCTCAATGGAGCCACTGCCAGTCACATCCTGGTGAGAGATAACGGCCTAGGCTACAGAGACTTGGACATCATTTTTGGAGTGGAGCTGCCAAGGCAAGAGGACTTCCAGGTGATTAAGGAAGTGGTGCTAGGCAGCCTACGGGACCTCCTTCCTTGTGGGGTTAACAGACGGAAGATCACCTGTCTGACAATGAAGGAAGCGTATGTGCAAAAGATGGTGAAAGTTTTCAATGAGCACGACAGATGGAGCCTCATCTTGCTCTCTAACAACAGAGCTAAAACCGTGGGGCTCCGATTTGTAAGTTCCCTTCGAAGACAATTTGAGTTTAGCGTGGACTCGTTCCAGATAATACTAGATCGTATGCTGGAGTCGTACTGGGAAACTGAAAAGAAAAGAGGAGCGTTAGCATTGAAATCTGGGAATCCGTCTAAAAGAGACAAAAAGGAAGGCAACAAAGAGCAACCACCAAGCAAATCTCAAGTTGTTGAAGAAGCGGCTGAGAAAGATTCAGCTCTGGCGACCGGAGTAGAAGCTCCATCTCAGGATGAAACCACTTCTGTAATGGAGAAAGAGCTTCCATGTGAAGAGGTTGAACTCATAGATGGGAAGCATGAAGTGCTGCAGGTGTTTGAACCTGAGGGACTTACCTCACATCCAGAGGTAGGGCGTTGCTCTGAGCTTGCTCATTCAGAGGATGACATCTCAGAGGGGTTTGAGTTGGGTCAAGAAAGCAGAGTGGAAAAAGAACAGTTTCACCGGGATTTCCCTCTGCTAGCACCTCTGAAAACTTTGTTTCCAGGTGCAGGAGATCCACAGAAAACACTGGTATGTTTAAAGCAAGAAAGGAAAGAAGAACTACCTGAGTCTCAGATTTCCCAGCCTGTCTCTGCAACTAAGGCTGAACAGTCGCAAACACGTTGCGAGGAGAGTAAACAGTTAGAAGTAGACCCAATACCACGCAGGACAGACAACACACCAGGCCTACAAGATTCAGAATTCACCTTTCCTCCACCTGCGAAAAAAACTTGCAGCACTTCACACGACTTAGTACCGGACTTCTGCCCTTCACCAAAATTACAGAGAAAAATGTCTCGAAAGTTGATCAGCAAGCCTGAAAAATGGTCCCTACTGACAGACTTGTCAGATCTCACGACTCAGCTTTTTCCACCCATAGAAATACCAAAGCCACTTCAGCGGAAACCTTCTCTGTTGGACTGCGCTCAGATTCCTGATTCAGACGAGCCGTGTTCCAAGTCAGAAAACGCTGAAGGACTAGACGCCTCTGCAGTTACCACACACAACCCAGTTAACACACACCTGGAAGCAACAAGTTCTTATGAACCTGTAGAAGAAACTGTTCAACCAAAACACTTGAAGAAACCTCCTGATCCCCAAAGCATCACATGTGCAACAAATGCAGCGTCACAACCTCAGGTAGACAGTCACACACCTGAAATGCCAGACACCGTCTCAAACACCCAGGGGTTAAGCTCATGGGGCGGAGCTGCAGAAGAACCCATCATCACTGTTGAAGCTGAGTGCATGTATGGAGATTTTGAGCAGGCAATGGACCACCTTCGCCACCACCTCATTGCCACCCACAACCCAGAGGAGATCCGAGGAGGTGGCCTGCTGAAATACAGCGACCTGCTGGTGAGGAACTTCAGGCCAGCCAGTGAGACAGAAATCAAGTCCTTAGAGCGGTACATGTGCTCTCGTTTCTTCATAGACTTTCCTGACGTAAGTGAGCAGCAACGGAAGATTGAGGCATACTTGCAGTGCCATTTCATTGGTAACGAGGAGACGAGCAAGTATGACTATTTGATGACCCTTCGGCGTGTGATAGATGAAAGCACGGTGTGTTTGATGGGACACGAGAGAAGGCAGACGCTCAATATGATCACGGTTCTGGCTCTGAGGGTGCTGGGCGAACAGAACGCCATCCCAAACACAGCCAACGTGACCTGCTTCTATCAACCAGCCCCCTACATGACAGAGCCCATTTACAACAGCTTTTACATCACTCAGGCCCAGCCTCAGCTCGTCTACCACCCATACCCCCTGCATGTCCACATGCAGACTGGTCTGGTGTAGCTACGGTGACATGCCTACATGGAGGCATGCAGGCTGCTTTTTTTTAGCATGGTGCTCTGCAAGCAGAGGAGCAAATGCAAGTTTTAGCAACAACAACAGGCGACCCGTGGCTCAGTGTTGTTACATGTTTAAAAATCCCTCCTGCTTGTAACGTAGCGATCTGAACCAAATGGGTCTGGAGGACAAGCATGCACGCTTTGAAGGCGAACATTTGAAAAGGAAAAGATCACGTGCAGACCACTTTGCAGAGAGCTTGCAGAGATTATGTCAATGTTGAGCAAAGCTGAGTCCGTTTTGGTGGGCTCTGCATTGAATCCCCCCTCATGTGTTAAGGAGAAATTGTTATAATAAGTCTCTATGGCTAGAAGAAAAGCGTCTATAACATATAAAGTGTAATCTGTGAAACACACGCTGACTATAAAAAAATTAGTGAGGTGTTTTTGAGTCATGATTAATCCTAAAGGGGTGAAAAAAGTGTTTTTTTGTGAATCGTTTATCTCTGTGGAGTAAAATCCACATGTGGTTAAACCTGTATATTCAATGTAGAGAAATAGGAAACCTGTTACTTCAGGTATGAATTAGACAAATGTGGTATTACCATATTGTTGTAGGTTGTATACTTGTGTTTGTAATCACCTCTGTTCAATGGTTTCATGTAACTAGGCACAGTAAAGCAAATTATCAGGAAGATGAAAAGAAATTACACTAAAAAGCGACACAAATATAAAATTTCCTCCCGAAACAAAGAAGAATTGGGATTGAAGTTTCGGCTATTCAAATTTTTGTCATTAAGAAATGAATCCTCTAAGGATGACTTCAGATTTTACTGCACTTTCACTGGACTGAGACCAGAATATCACACAGTGGCTCTAAAATGGACAGCTAAAATTCATTGCAAAAAAAAGGATTGAATGTTTTGTCCTGTTGTTAGGACACGAGCAGGCTCATATTCAGTGCTGCCGTGTCAGGCTGAGCTGACCAGTCAAACATAATATATGGGTCCGATTCTCCCGTGAGCCCCTGCCTTTCCTAAGCTACGATCCAGCACAACCCGTAAACTATAATGCAACGCAATCCCTTCTCATTGTAGCATCCAGGCATAAGAATAGTATTAGTTTCATGTCAAACACAAGATTAACTGTATCAGCCTTTAATATGGAAAACTCTCATGTCCAATAAATCTTTTCTGGTGTTTTTGCATTAATGAACCGTTTCTTAGAGCTTATGGTGGGCCCTGTTTCAGTCAGTGAACATCTTGTTTAGATGTTTGCATGCACAAAATATGGCTTTATGTTTGTTTCCATTTTGTTTGGTTTTTATAGGCAACCTGCCCCTCTCGCCTTTTGACAGTCCAGCTCCCCCTGAATTGGATGAATGTTTGTTTTAAGGAAGTAGAGCTGGTACAACACAATAGTTTTATTGTAGAAATGGGAAACGCGTTGAGTTATAAGTTTTATTGTGACATGATGCACAAGGCAATCGATGCAAGTGTTGCAACCACAAAATACATTTTATGTAAAATGTTTCCCCTCGAGCGGACGGAGACATTTCAGTTCTCAAAGATGATTAATTAGTCTTCTCTGGCTTCACTGTGGGATGGTGTGTGTGTATGCGGTCATCTGAAAATTAAAAGTAAAATAAAAAAGGCTAAGAATGGGGAGAATTGAGTTGGAAACAAGAGGACAGAGTCCCTATTTGGTGTATTACAGCTTCATCATTGCAATCTCCCATACAAAGCCCAACCTGATCCTATTTAGTAAATTAGAGATTTATCTGAAATACTGCGTGTACAATTTCCTTATTTAATGACAAATATAGTTTATATTATATAACATTATTACCTAATAGGTTTCACAATACGACATCAGGTCCCTTTTATATTGGAGTAAATGCTCTGCTCAGCACAGAAAAACCAAATGCTACTGGTTTCCTGTTAAACAGGAACATGATGATCTCTGGTGTGATGTCATTTCCAGCTCTGTGGCCAGCTAGAGGAACAAAATGTGTCCCTGCAGTGAAAGAGCCCACTATAACTAAAAAAAAGCTTTGTTATAGGGGGCAATAAATAAATAGCTCATGTGACCACTTCCACAAAATTGTTTTACACACCCAAAATATATCAGGTAAAAAAGTGTTAAAGATGGAAACTGGATGTTTAGTAGAAGTTTATTATGTGGCAGATTATGTCATGCATGTTGATCATAGCACAAAGGTCTGACTAATACAACGCAGTAAAGTCTAATTAGACACACATTGTGTGGACTGAACTCGGCCTGAAACAGTAACTCCTCTTCATCATGGCTAAGTTTTCTTTTAGTTAGTGGAGAGAGAAAACAACACAAGAAATAACTTAAACCAGGTTTTGAGAAATTTTCAAGAAAATCAAAATCACTGAATAAGATTTTTTCCCATGAAAAAATCATAGTTTTGTTAAAACAAAGGAAAACCAAAAGCTGATGGGGAAATGTGCTTCCAATGCTGTTTATATTTAAAATGGATAATAAGTGTGATTACATTGTGTAGAGTTGTACTGATAAATATAAACAATATTTTCTTTTGCCTCACTTAATAATTTTCCTTCAGTCCCTGAGATGATCAAACAAGACCGTCATCATTTCACTGTTGTGCTGTTGGGAACTGTAACTGTACATCATCAGTGTTTCCAGTTTCCCCATCAGTGAAACATCAGTCACCTGGTGGAGTTACACAGCTATCGGGTTTTTTACACTCTAAATAAAATCATTAATCCAAATCTTTGCTAAAAGTGTCAGCAGAGTGTGGTAAATATTTTTGTGTGTTAGCAGACTGACATAGTGATGGCTCTTTGTTGTACTGGAGGAAGGGGATGTTGGGGTTTTGCCATAGTATGCAAAAATACTCCCGTTTATTTAAATGATTTAAGCCGTCTGCATTGCATCCAGCTGTTATTGCACTCTGTCACTGCGTGTTTAATCATTGTGTATGCATTGTACAAGTAATGAATATCTAAGTTTTATTTTGAAAAAAAGCAACACTTTAAGCACAGATTAGATGTGTTTTATGTGAACTGTTTGCACTGAGACGAAGCACAATGTAAATGCACTTAGATATTGTTGTGATCAAACGTGTGACATTGTTTGTGATTGTTCGACTTCAGGAGAAAATACTGTGTGAAGTCGTTCCCCTGTAGTTTAAAAGTGGTTATGGTAATCTGTAGGGTTTTTTTGTGTCATGTGAAGGAAATGTTTTACCAGTTGGGAGTCACATTGTTGTTATTGTAATAATAAATGGAACACAACTGCTTGTGATGTGGGGATTGTTGGCCAACGAGAAAACTGTTGTGTCATGTATGTGATGTTATAATGAAGTCATTATGATATGTCTGTGTTCTGTGGTGAGACGAGCATGAACAGCATAAATAAAGAAGCAAGCCGGGCTCTTTGTTTTCCAGCTTTGTCAACATCAGCAGAGCCATGTGTGAGTGTGTCTTCACTCTATAAATGTGCATGTGGATCCAGCTGGCCTGATGACACTGCCTACATGAGTCAAGGTTTTATTGTCATAAGGTTTTCAGACCAGTCATTTGAGTATTTATATGTCAATTTGCAGCATTTATCCATTGAATTGTTGGTTCTACATTGGGCAAGTTTTAGTGCTAATACATTTTATTATTAGATAAAATGCAGATTCAAGGTGCCATGGCAACATGATTGGTGTTCAAAGGACACCAGGCATCAAAATTTGAGCTGAAAATGAAAAAGACACAAGCTTTCCAAGCTTCATCTCAAAAACAATGACAGAAAAATGTAATTAGGGTTTGAGCCCATCCAAAGTGATGGTCCAATGCCATGAAACAGGAAGTACATGTAACTGGGTTAATAAAATGTTAAACTCTACTAAAATGGCAATGGAGGCTGACAGTCATGAACTGAGTCAAATGGCAAAATGTTGGAAAAATCTCAATGTAAAAGGACAGCGATTAGTGCTGCCCACTTGATAGACTGACATGACTGAATTTTACCACAAAAGTGCAACATGACAAGACCTACAAAAAGCCTCATGGACCCTTTGGCTGAATCCAACCATAGGGCGGCCATTTTGAATTGAAGTGTAATTTTTGTCATGATTTAAGCCTTTTTTTGCCTATGTTTGAGCAAACTTCTAGGGATTTTGTCATACTGGGCATAATCTTTCACAATACCTGCATACCACACTTGTTGTGATAAATTATCACATGTTTTGTGAAGATATGTTTTGGATTCAATGATAGGTGTTGTTACTGCACCATAAAGCACATTCTCTCATTTTGCTGATATTGAACAGCCCATTTGCTGGATGCTGCTTGGAGCTTTAATTTATATTATTATCAATTCACAATCATCTCACTAAAACATCCAGTCATTTATATGTACCTGCCTGGGTCCACATACAAGGAGGCAGCTATAATCGTACCATTTTTACTATGGTGTCTGAACGGACAAACTGTGTGTGAAGCAAGAAACTGCCTGAACTTTAAGGAGACTTTATTGAGTAACTCCAGCATCCAGAGATGTCTAAAATCCACTGGCAGATTAAACATTTCTTATATTTGAAAAAATATTAGCCACTATTGTTCGTTCACAACTGTACTTGACATTTGAAGTAATTTCTATGCAGTCAGTAATACTTACACACCGTACCTTTAGGTCCACATGCTTGATCTGTCTGTACAAGCATCATCATGCTGGTATTCCTAGTCAGTACTTCCTATTCCAACACATACTAAAAACTTAATATCTAAAGGGTTTTTGTGGAAATTATAGCTCTTAGTCTCCCTTTCTTAACCCTATTTGCATAAGAGCATTGTGCTCTTAGGACAGAGGTTGATCTGGCATCCTGTATGAGTTCATTGCTGTGCTTTTACATTTGCATTGGCTCATTAGTCAATGATTCACACCAGTATTTATGTTTAGTTGCATTTGTATCCTCAGAAAACGTTATTCCTGCAACACCTCATTCTATCAAAGTCAGGCTTATCAATGTTAGAAAATGACAAACATGAAAATAATGAAAATAATCTTTTCCTCCTTTATCATCTAAAGGCAACTATTCGTCATGTATGGATTCATATTTTTTCCTAAAATCCTCCAGCATATCTGCAGTTTCTAGGTGCGGTGGAGCACGCTGAGTCATCCCTCAACCTTGTTTGTTCCTCGTCTGAGTCACCCCAAAGCTTTCAATGCATTATTGCTGTTGCAAAGGGTGCATTTGTGTTTTCCACTGCCCATCACAGAAAAGAGACAGTCCCAGTATTCCTAAACTCTTGGTGCATGTTCACGGCTGTTACAGTGCCAGCGAATAGTATCCAATTCTGTCGGTCTATACACTTATTATACACATATCCTGGTTAGATGTGAGAAACCTTTATAAAAATAAATCAAATACTTGTATTTAAAAAAAAAAGAAACCAAAATTTTATTTGAAAAAAAACATACAATCAAAACATTTCATATAAAAAAATCATCAGCTTCCCCCCCCCATGGGAAGCTCTACTAATCTAATGTGAATCTTTGAGGCAAAAATATCAAAATAAAAAAGAAACATCGTCTCCTCAATGCAATCGTAGTAATCTCATAAAACCAGTTAATGTTGATGCCAATTTGAGAGAATCTGACACGAACAAAACTGTAATGACCTTCCTTATGTTACTGATAACACAGGGGTGGTGAGGAGGTGTGCCGACATGAACACCTGGTGCTAAAACGACAACGCCAGTCATCCGCTCTGGTTTTCTCCAGACCGGCTTCCAGCACAAGGCTTGCATGACGGCACGAGATTTTGCGTAAACATTGTGTGTAAAGAAAAATCTTTCGCTCTGTGAGGAAGATGTGCGATTTCACACCCATAAGGAAGGTGTGACATGGTCACAAATAATAAAAATATATAAAATGAGGATTAAAACAAACAAAAAAAAGCCTCATGGGTGCAGAGATCTACCCAGTGTTAGAAACACATCAGTTCATAAATACACAGACAAGAAAGCAGCTCATGTTCTTCCTTTTCATAATGAAAAGCACAAATCATACAAAACCCTCCACATATTCACACACACCTTGAAGTAGAAGAGTAATATGCAATCTCACTATTCTTCTCTTTTTAACGCAAAGCGTGCTGGCCTGGCACAGATCCAAACTCCCCTCAAAAATCAGGAGGTTTTCTCTTATATCTATTCTATTTTTATTATTCAGCTGCCACACGGAGTAGACAAATGTGCAAAAAATCTCCTTTTCTTCATCAATATCAACGTACAAAATAAGAAAAAAACTAAACAATGGAAAAATAAATAGTTCTATGGAAGTTGTCTGAAGACCCTTTTGCTTTTCGCACAAGCCGGGAGGAGTCGTCGTTGTAGAGGGAGCGACTATGAACAGATCTGAGCAGTCAGGGTATAAAATACCACAGATACCACAAGAATGCAGTGGGTTTTCAACCCCCCCCCCCCCCCAAAATTAATTATAAAAACTAAATGGAAATTACTTTTACCCTAACTACAAAAAGAAAAGCACCCAGTTTCACCTAAAAACAGATTTGAAGGCTTTAAAAAAAAAAGAGGGGGAAAAGCATGTAACATTCATAGACCAAGGAAGCAGGATATTACTAATGTACTGTAGTACTACCGACTCCTTTTCCCAGTATTGCTACCCTCCTGACAAAACTACACACCAGTTTTTAAATACTTCTCGAGATAACAGCAAATACCCCAAAGATTTTAACAGTGGTTGTGACTGAACAAGCAACCATGGAAAGTCTTGCTGAAATTTAACTGATTTTAGAGAAAAGCGTCCTTTAAAAAGGGGATAAATATGAGCACCAATATTTGGCATCTGTGCATCCTTCTTTGGTGATCAGTATGAAGTTTAAGTAGTGTTTAAGCCATGGATGGAAGATGATCAGGATGAGGGGGAGGAGAGCGGTGTCGGGGCAACGATGATGAAGAAGAATTAAAAAATTTATAAAAAATAAAAAACGAAAAGCTCCTCTGATGAGAAGTAAGGCCGAGGTGAGTTAGTCTGGTTGGAGAGTCTGTGCTGAACAGAAGCTCTGTCGACCAGGGAGGAAAAATCCGTGGCAACAGTTCGTGAGCACCAGCTATCGAAGTTTTATAAGCAGTCTTGGGTAAAGGAAATCATATATATTTATTCTATTATATACACATACACACGCGCACACGCACACGCACACGCATACACACACACACACAGAAAGAAAAATCCCTGATGTATATCGTGTTTAAAAGTTAGTTGTTTTTTTTAAATTGAGGTTTGAAAAAGCTTGTCAGTGACTCCAGCCCATGAGGTGGCTGACGCGGGCTTTTTCTGTCATACGGCGAACCCGTCCTGAGCGGGACATTCCCAGGTTCAGAGGGTCCTCCTTCGACCCGTGGCCATCATCCTCCGAGTCGTCCCTGTACACCACTGTTCTGCGGCCCTGGTTCCGCGTGTTGACCCGTCCAGATTTACTCTGGTTTCCTCTCAGAGTTTTAGCTGCTGCTCTCTGAGCCTCTGGGTTTTCATCCTCCTCCTCCACCCCCTCCTCTTCCTCCTCCTCCTCCTCTTCTGGCTCTTCTTCCTCTTCCGGCTCTTCTTCCTCCTCCTCCTCAGGCTCCTCTTCATCTTCCTCATCCTCAACTTGTCTTATATCCACTGGTTGCTGGAGGGTTTCCTCCTCCTCCTCCTCCTCTTCCTCTTCTTCCTCCTCTTCATCCTCTTCCTCCTCCCCCTCTTCATCCTCCTCATCCTCCAGTGGAAGTTGGACTCGCGGTCTCTTAGGTCTTAGCTCCGTGTCCTCCCCTCCTCTGTGCCTCCTTTTCCCGGAGGCCATCGTCATTCCCTTCGCTAGCAGCACAGACAGGCAGGGAGCTTTGCTGTAGTCATGATCTCCTCCTCCTTCCACGTATTTCTCCGCCTCAGAATCGGAGCTGTTCTCGCTGTCAGACGACGACGACGACGACGAAGAACTTGATGATGATGAAGAACTCGAGGACGACTCTGATGAAGAGCTGTTGGAACCAGACGCCTCTTCCTCGTTGTCGGACTGCATTGGTTCTTGCTCCAGACGCCGTCTTGAACCGTTGCTTTTTTGCAAGCAACGCCGGTTCCCTGATAGAGAGGATGAATAAAAGTTCAACTTTATCGCCACGACAACAGGGAACACGCTACGCCTTCTCTAAGGGTTAATGTCGTCATACCAGACTTCTTCACTGGAGTTGCTTGGCTGCGGGTCACCCGATGTGGCCCATGACTTCCGCTCTCTGTGCTCGTCCCTGAACTTGGAGAAGAAGGCTGACTGTCCTCTTCCTCTGCTACGCTGCTGCTTTGCTGAGCTAAAGCATCAACAAAATTAGTACAACTACAAGTAGAATCACAATAAAAACACAAGTAAATACATCTGATTGAAGACAATCTCAATCAGTCGGTATAAAAAAAGACAACTCAGAGTTCAAAGATCAAATCTTAATATTAATTATTAATAATAACATTGAATAAAATATGTAAACACTATAAATGTTGTACATACCATTTAATCTAAGGTACAAGCTTATTGAAAGATAAGATGCCTTTATTAGTCCCACAATGGGGAAATTGCAGAAAGTAGGTGGTTTAAATCACAAAGAGGAGAATCTGAGGACTAATTATCTTAAGAAGAAACATGAGTTCTTCTGTGTCTTTGCAATTTTATGTTGAGGAACATTTTTATCCACGTTCTTCCTCACGCTTTAGATGCTGTTTGCTGTAGAGAGTAAAACTTCTGCCTGTTTTTACACCCCAGAGGTTCAGCCTCTCTGACATGATCCTTTTCTCCCCAAACAGTTTCAACCTCTGATATTATTTCTGCTTTATACGGAAATACAAAACGCTTTACAAGCTTTGCACATTTTTGTTTTCTTTTTTGTTCAACTTCAGCGAAACATCCCGGCCTCGGAGTCGTACCTTGATACGGTTTTCGAGAACGCCTCCGAGTTGAAGTTTGGGAGTTTTTTGGTTCGGATGCCTTTCCTGCCTTGTACTTGCATTTACGACTGTCCATGTAAAAGAAGAAACAAGTCATTATGAATGAATGAATTAGCAACTGAATAACAGAAAAGAAGCAACATTATGCAACTATAAGCTACATGTTTTAGCAATGTGAACTTATGAACACTACCAGTGCTAATGGAGCAGAAATAAAAGTAGATAATTGCATAAAAAAAGAAAGACATATTTTCAGCTTAGCTCAGCAGAAAATACGAGACAGCCTAAATATCTAATTCAATACCAGCGTGGGGAGGTTGGAGAATGACGTGCTGTACCTGGAGGATGGACTGTTAGGTGGGGAGCTGCCTCCATTGTGCAACCTATTCCTGTAGCTAAACCTCTGACGAGCCCGCCGCTCATTCTGAATAGCAGACTTGTAGTCTGAGATAATGGAGATGATGTGTTTTTCGAAGAAGGCCGATAAGCTCAGGGTCATGGTGTAGATCTAGAATTGAAAGAAAGTCACAATAAAAACGCTCTGCTAGTGCGGATTAACCTCAGACTCCTCCTCTGGGATGGTTTTCACCTGTGATTTCTTGTTGGGTGTGTAAGCTTTAGAGTTGCTGAAAATGAGACGGACATCTTTGGCGAACTCCATTGGATTTTCATAGTTTCCAGCCACCAGGGTCTCCGACACTGTTCCCAGATCCATGGGGGTGTCGATGATGTCCCGATAGTCCTGAGAGAAAATGGCAAACACGGTAAATATCCGCGTTACAGCGTTACATAGAGTGATAGGTCTCTGTGGCATGTGTTAGCTTGGTGTTTCACATGGATTTACCGGATATTCAAAGAGATCCACAGGCCGTCTGAATGGTGCTGAATCCGGAGAGGTCAACATCCGACGCATCAGCTCTCGACTCTGACTTCGCCACGCTTTCGCATCCAAAACCACACCTCGCTTTGATGCGGCTCCCTAACACAAAAGATTCGGTTACCTTAGACTGGAGGCGCTACTGCTACAGTTTAAAACAGATCCGTTCTTACCCGATGTCCTGTAGATGTCCCCGGAGTGTCAGAGTCCACATCCAAGTCGACCTACAAAGGAACATGCAGAAAGGTAAAGCAAAAAAAAAAAAAAAGAACAATCTCTTTTATTTCATGTTGTGCTAGACTCAGGCGTCTCACCTCTGCTTCTCCTTCACTGCTGATTTCTGCCTTCAGTTTGCGATACAGATCCAAGATGTCTGTGCAGCTCTGGTCTCTGATGGACAAAGCAAACCAAGGAGACATAAAGTGTGTGACACTACAACGTTAAAGTAGTAGTCAGATGTTGTCACATAAGCCATAAAAGTTTCACTTCCTCACCCAATGTAGTGGAGAAGAACATCAGTAACCACTTTAGCTGCTGCTACAATTGGGCTCTGGGGTTCGTTGAAAGTGCGTGCATTGTGCTCGATGTAACGCACCTCCCACATTAACGCGGAGATCCTCCTGCAGCCGAGGAAAAAAATATATAAAATTGGAGTTTAGCAAGCAGCCCAACCAGGTTCTGAATCTACATGAGAGGAAAATGTGACCCTGTGCAAACTCGTGAGAAGCTCTTCACCTGTAAAAGCGGTTCTCCAGCCGTTTGCGGATGGTGCTGAGGTCCGTGGGGTAAGCCACAACAGTGCAGTACAGAGGATAGTCCCGCAAGTTTACAGGTGATGCAAACGCCTTGGCGACATCTTAAGACAAACACACAGAAGCTCAGAAGCAGCTCAAATAAACAAGAGGCTTTCTGTAACAAGCTGAATCTCTTTGGTGGCTTACCAAGCGTGAGCAGCTGCTCAATGCCGTGGATGACTCTCTCACAGTCTTCATCACGGGTGTGAGCCCCCCATTCTCCTTCCTGAGGCTTGTACAGCAGAGCTTTAAGCTCCTCTTCGGCCACGACGACGCCATCACCAATGTGTTCTGGCAAAGCAGCTGATGAAACAAGAAAATGTTTCAAGTGACAGAGTATGACAATAAATCAGACTCAGAGCTACAATTCTATTACATCCAATGACCATTAGATTCAGACCCCATCAAGTAGACTGTGTTAAACATTATGTTTACCTTTGAAAAAAATGTACTGTAATGAAAAAAGTTTCTTTATCATGTGCAACTAAAAAAAAAAAAATCCCACAATACAACACAATAAATCACTAAGTGCTGCTTCCATTGAGACACAATGAGAGAGTTAATCTACCCGACAGAAACTATGAGAAAATGATATCTGAGAGAATGACAGCCCGCTTCATTTAACCTGAAAGACTAACCCAGTCACAGATGTATGACTGGCTACTGACAGACTGCAAAGAGATTTTGCAATCCCAATACATCCAGAACCTAGGACCCTACTCTCCACTGAGACAGGAACACAGTAACTTCAGAATTTGGGAGTAAAGAGGATGGAGAGACCTGCTGCGAGTCCAGACCTCAACCCAAATAAGCACTCGTCAAATCAGTTGTATGTGCCGGAGTGGCCGGTTAGTGCTATGCTGGTTGTCCTTTGACAACTCCTGGTTATGTAATGCGATGTCACCCTACAATAAAACTGGTGACCAGCATGAGTAGGAGATGCCAAGGTGCCGTGGCTACATATGGATCTTCTGTATGCTATGGAGGTCCCTGACTGTAAAATAATGTGCAGATATATGTGTTGGTCTGTCCTTTTCACTGAGGGACAGCATAATCATCCCCTCCACCAAGCAACTCAAAACTAGACTGAACACCAAAAGAAGAGTGTTGCAGGTGTTTTTAACACATTTTGGGGGGAACTACACGCACAAAGGAAGAAAAAAACCAACTAAAGCCAAATGTCCTCACTGTTTTAGTCTTTGTGTGTACATATTCCCATTTATTCAAAATATAAAATACAAATAAACTGCTAACATTGTTTACATTACTGTTTTTCAATAGAGTTTAAAATGTTTTGACATATTAAAAACATAATGTAAGTGGATAAATATCCTATCCATGTTTTATCAAGTAAATTTAATGTGAAAAAAAAAACATTTGGCTGGGTACGCTGGTCTAAACACTGTCCCAGCACACACCCAGCATGTTTTAGATGCACTCATTGTGCGTAAACCGGAGACACCACAGCATCTACAACATTCCCCGATCATACTGACCCTCCTCTGGAATAGGCTCCATGTCCCAGGGACTCATTTTTTCCCGCTCACCATTATCCCACCTGAAGAAACAGAAACGTCTTGTTTAATATATGTCACATGGTACCAACAGAAAGCACCGAGTCTCTCCTCCAGCTGCAGACTTTAACATACTTTACAGCATAGCACTGGAATAGGCTATCTGGATACTCAGGCTGCAGGGGCTCCTGATCCTCAACGGATCCGAACCACCAGGCGTCGTCGATGATGCTGCGGAACCTCATATCTACAGAGGAGATGAAACATTAGTGAGTCCACGACGGAAACGCTTTGCGTCACAAGTCCGCCGGGGGACCGACTGACCTGGCTGCCAGTTGTGCTCTTTAGCCTCGTTGTAAAACTGCTGCAGCACAAGAAAGTCTATGACGTCAGGCATGTCGTGATACCTATGAAGAAAAGGAGTTGCGCTTAGATTTACTGGAACTTTCAGTTACTTACTACATTATATGTGCATAAATTAAATGCTGACTTTAAGGAGAAAGACTCGTTGGTCATCTTCCCTGAGACTGGGTCCAAGAATGCCAGCTTTAGGCAGCAGAGAGTGGGAGGTCCCACTTCATATTTAATCCCAATCACCTTCACAGATTCTTGGTCCTGAAGGAATAGAAGATAAATATTAACCTGTGAATAACTGGGCGTTTTGCGTCATGCTGTTTTATAATGCTGCCAAGTAGCTTCTGCTCTGAGAGCATATTGTGACCAGCCCTCCTCACCCTGAGGTTAAGTCTGTTCCACGGTTGCTTCTGAGGGTTGATACTGTAGGCTTTGGCCCTGCGAACAGCCCGCATGTAGGCCTGATGGCCCTGCTTGAAGTATATGAGCTGGACAGAAGAAAACAAAACATGATTTAATTGATATGTGCTGCAACAAACAGGATGTTTTTGGGATAAGCTTCAGCTCTTACTTCATCTCCCATTTGTGGAACGAAAGGAGAGCGCCGTGGGATGGTCTCCATTATCCATGAAGGTGGCATCCACTCATCCGCATTAAGCTCAGCCAGAGACGATGTTGGTTTCTGAGTGTAAACCATTTGCAGGATGTTTAGATGCAGAATTTCTCATCATGGTTTCACCTCAAATACTGCAGCTTCAGCTGATATTAGCTCTGACCTGTTTGGTCTCTTTAGGCTTCTTCTTCTTCTTTTTCTCCTTTTCTTTCTTCTTTTCTTCCTTGGTCTCATCACCACCCTCTTCCTCCTCAGAGCTGCTGTAACCCGCGGGCTGTACGGGCCTCCTGGAGGGTCGCTTTGGCGGCTGGAGGTTGATTCCTGCATCAGCAGTCCAGTCGGAGTATTCGCTAGACGAGTTGCTGCGAATCAAATGCACTCGTGGTTAAATGGTTGAACTGAATCACATTTCATGAACATTGCTCAATCAACCGTAATTACCTGGAGCTGCTCTCACTCTGCCACTGAGTCTCGCCATCAGAGGAGACATCAGACTGCTCCCCCTGCTCTGCTGCCTGTCAATGCAAATGGATATCCCCATTATTACCAACAGAGCTCATTTATGGGTTAACTTTTATACCAAGTCATGTTGGGATTTGTAGAATTGCAGATGAAACATACATCTCCACTGTCTGAGTCTATCTGGCTCCCGGAGTTACGCTGGTTGCTCGGATTTCGACTCCTCGTTCCAGGACGACGGACTTGAGCCGAGCGGGTTTGATAAGTGTGGCGCTGTTGCTTCTTCTTGGTCGGCCGAAGGGAGCGAAGTCGAGAAGCCAGAGGATCAATCTATAGAGTGCGAAAGGTGGAAACAAAAGAATAAATTCCCTTGCAGAGTTTTTCTGACACGGGGAATACAGGAACTTGGAAAAGCTGTGTACCTTGGGTGCGCAGCTTATTGGTTTCTTTCTCCTCTCTGCATTGTAAAGAAAACACTCCATGCTGCTTTTGGCTTGTCTGCACTCCTCCAAAACCCTAAAGAAAACATAAAACATGAAGAATATAAATTTTTTTTTTTTTTTTTTTAACGTGTCTTGTCCAGCATCAAAGCAGCCAGAATGGTGGTCTGGCTGCTGTACTGTGCT
>JBAMIG010000016.1:5794944-5807139 GCA_037177335.1 Kiunga ballochi | reverse complement strand
GTGCAAGTGTGTGTGTGTGCTGCCGGACACCTGAATTTCTCCCTTGGAGATTAATAAAGTTTTATCTATCTATCTATGTTATGTCACATATTTCATCCCAGACCGCAGGACATGGTGTCAGTGTTGTTCTTAAGAATAACCCTCACCTGAACATCCCATGTGGCACTTCATTGACGACCACTCTGCGACTCCAGGCCAGCAGGTCCCTGGCAGTGGCCACTTGACTACGAAGGGAATTATGCTGCATTTGCCACACTCCATCCATCTGCCCACTTCTGCGTGGTTCAGCAGCCGGAGAGGAGGGCACCACGTCTGCTTCATCAGCCGCTAAAGGTAAGGATTCATTTGATTAGTATGATTGTCACTTGTTAATAACAAACCTGCCATGTGTTTTCACATACTTTTAACACGCCATCATTTTTTTCCTGTTGTGAAGTTGTACAGTTTAATTATTGGCCTTCCAAGGAACGATTGAGGAAAACCAGCTATGAATATCTAAGACAAACATACCGTCTCCGCTCTCAGCCTGCCGTTCTGCATTCTGACGCTCATCCTGCTCGTCCTGCAACTGCCTGATGAGATTGTCCAAAAGGCTTTCTCCATTTTCCGCTGTCTGCTGGCCAAGTACCTGCTCGACCAGCTCCCCATCACCTTAGCAAAATAAAATGTAAAATATAAATCAAAGTGTGCGTAATTTCTCAGAAGTTAAAACTCTGAAATCATTCGGAAAGGTTTGTGTAATAAGTGGACTTTTTACTGTTAGCCATGTATCCTAGCTGAGGTATTAGCTGGTCCTCTTTGCAGTTCTCCCTTCCTGGAACCAAGCGCTGGTAGTGAGGAGGATGAGGATTCCCATCAACATCCACCAGGAAAGGCGGGGGCATGAGGTGAGGAGCCTGTTGCGTCTGTTCATCCAAAACATAGTTATTAGAGTCACGAATAAGAGGTCGGTAGTCTGTGTGGAAGAACATCTGGTCAGGAATCTGTGGGTGATCACAAGAAGACATGTTAGCAAACATCATTTTTCAAAGAAAGAAGCTGTGACAGATTATATGGGGAAATACACGGCAGCTTGCAGCAGCATGCGGTTACCTTCTCATACGGCCGGCTGCAGCCGAAGCCAAAGATAAGCAAATGGCCGTGAGAGTCGGTGCAGGTAAAATGTTGCCCGTCAGCTGAGAACTTGCAGTCATAAATAGCACCATGGCCCTGACCCTCAATCTAAAATAAAAAAAGAAAAAGAAGTAAAAAATCCTTTTAGTGCTTGTAAACAATAAAAGACTCAGATTTACTTGTAGGAAATAAACTCATCAGTTACCATGTTGAAGAAGTTGCGGATCTTGACTCCTTTGGTTAGGTCCCAGATGTAAATGTTGCCATCATGACCGGCAGATAACATGATGCGGGGGTCAAATGGGTGGGCCTCCAGTATAAATAGCTCATCGTCGTGTCCCTAGAAGAGATCGCGCGAGTATTTTACTTTTCATTTTTAAAAGAAGATGCCTCAGAACGGGAAAAGGAATGAAAAGAGCCGCTCACCGACAAAACGTGCAATAGCTGTCCAGATGTCGCACTCCACACTTTGATCAAGTAGTTTGACACTGCTGTGAGGACGGAGCTATCCGTCCTATCCCATGCCACCATGGTCACCACCAGCTTGGTCTTATCATCCCCATTGGCAACCGTGCTCCTACCGGGAATTATTAGGGAACACATAAAGGATTAAGGAAAAAAAAGAGACAGAAGGGGAAAAAACAGCACTGTAAGAACACGTGGAATAGTTTCCTCCTACCCAGGAAGCCTTGCTGCCATGTCCAAAGTAATGCTCTTCCACTCCTGTTGCTGGTAATGCCAGATCCTGGCTGTGCCATCACGGCTGCCACTCACAAACCTGAGGCTGGAAACACACATACACTTCAAAATTAGAGGCTTGTAACCACAAAATATAGCTACGTCTTTGCAGATCTCACCTGTCGCTGTTATTGCTAAACTGGACAACCACAACTTTATCCTAAAAAGACCAAAAGTAGACAGTTATCATTCATACTAAGGCAATATTTAAACTCTCACAGAGAGAGAAAAAAAAACATGCAGACATTACAGCGTTTCTTACCGTGTGAGAGTCCATCTCAGAGACCTTCATAGGAGTTTCAGCTCCAAGGTAGTAGACCCTAACCATATGATCTGTGCCACCAGTAGCCATAAACATGCCACCTATTACAGAAACAGAGCCAGTGTGAAATTAGTTCTGAGATTGATGGGCTGGTTTGGGCAACTGACCCGCATCAATAGGTAAAACTCTTACCACTACTGAAGGAGGAAGTGGACACTTGGACCCCTGGTCGTGACCTCTCCACAAACTTGACCGGTTGATCGCTTCATTAGAAGAAGTGTGAGTGACTTTGGTTATTTACAGGACAAAGAAAAAGGTTTTTTAAAGAAGAGAAACAGTTTAGTTGGGTTTATACTTACTTAAATTTCATGCTGAGTGAGTGCCACTTCCAGAAGCAAACCATACCATCAGCACCTGTTGAGGCCAGGTATCGTGTTGTCCCTTTGGCTGCAGGACAAAACTACGTGGAGGGAGAAGTAGTTCAAATGTTTTGAGACAGTTTTCCAAAAAACCCTGCCACCCTAAAACATCAGTGCACCTGATACTTTTTTCTTTTTCCAAGTTTATCACCTGTATGGATGTGATGGAGGCAGCATGGGCCTGCAGAACAATGATGGGTGCGCAGGTGCGCAGGCACCACACTCGGATGATTTTGTCACAGCTTGCTGAGGCAATGAGGCTATTTTCATAGTTAACAGCCATGTCACATATCTCTGCTGAGTGACCTCGAAGTGTTGCCAAGAGCCGACCATCATCTGTGGCCCAGATTTTCACTAGGCAGTCATCAGAACCCTTAAAAAAAAATACCACAAGGCACGTGCAAATTCATGGAATGGGAATAAACTTTATATAAATACACTGCATTGCGACTAAATCATCACTCACTGTAAATATCCGGCGGCCGGTGCGATCAAAAGCAACACAGTACACTGAGGAAAGGTGGCCAAGGATACGTTTGTGTATCTTCATGTGTTGGTAGGTGGAAGACGGCAGAGTTTGGACAAAACGAGCTGTGCCTGTGGTCTGGCGAGCACCCATGATGGACACTTAATATAAGGATGCATGGGAAGGATTAACAGAGGCGACCGACAGCACAAGGATCAGTGTACTTAGTAACAGGCAGAAACAATGTTGCAGAAAATGTTACACACACCAATATTCGGAGCCTTTACATCAACGATTGGAGGTTCTGGTGGACGGCCTCGGTGGAGTGCAGCCACAGCCGAGCCACTGCATACTTTGTGGCTACAACCTACGTTACACGTACGAAGAGATGCAAGTTATTTGAAATCGGATCCACACAAAAACAATAAACACAACAATATAGGTGTGAGAACAAGCAGAGGGAAAGAAAAGCTCACTTTTGGTTGTACGAAGCAACGACTGCTTTCCAAGACCCAGGAGCGTTTGGACTCCAGGGACACTAGGTGGGATCTCCTTCTCTATCAGTGGACCGATCCGGTGGCAAATCTGGAGCAGATAGTCTGCAGGAATGTGCTGGTTCAAAATTACCTGGAAAAGTTTATAACAATTACTATTAAGTTACTATAAACACACTTTAAACTGTGTACATTACATTATACTGTGTATGACAGAGAGATATAAAAATGATTTATACTCTTCTTATATTTATTTATTGTGTGGTGTTGTGTAGAAAGCGAGAAAGAGATGAATAACATTAAGAGAGACGGCCCTCAGTTATTTTTGTTGAGTAAGTATTAAATTTTACTGCATTTAAGATCAATCTAAACTGCAATGTTTGGGTAACAGAGATGAGGTTTTAAAAATGTAGTTATTACTTTAGACTTCTGTATTTTCGCTGCACTCTGCCGAAAGCTGCAACTCAATTAAAAATGTTCCCTTGTGCTTAAAATGAAGCACCATGTGGCTGTGATAGAGTTGTATTTTTAATTTACCCATTTATTCTGGAGCACCTTATCTATGACTGCCACCTTTTCCAGTTTGATTAGACAAGCTGCTGCCCTCAAACAGCAGAGAGTAGTTCACATTTTTGTAGTAGTACTTGTATTTTTGGGGCGCATACATTTAAACATTGTAAAACAAACAAGAGGTTATTAAATAAATAAATTAGTTTTATCTTTGTCCACTCTTATCAGTCGCTATGTTTTGTGCCGAGTTAGACAGGGTGTGTGGGGTGGAAGGGAGGAGGGACTAAAAGGCCCACAGCCAATCAAATGTGCTCCTTACGACTCTTTCGGAATGCTAGTCGCTGAACCTGTAATTTGATTGGCTTTGCACCCTGATTGACAACGCTCTGAAGCTGGTTCAGCCTATCACCAGCTTCCCGTGTCGCTTTCGTACCAGCCCCATTAACCAACACAAAAGCATAGCACGTCTTGTTATTTATCAACAGGCCCATACAAAAATCAACGTTTAAAATATTCTTATGCATAAAAACAAATATTTTCGCAATACTTGTTTTGATGGCGTATTTACTTTAAATGTGAACATCCACTGACATATATAAGTCATTTATGAAGAAAAAACATTAAAAATGTTCGTTTTATTAAAAAATTTAATTTTTTATAATTCC
Source organism: Kiunga ballochi (assembly GCA_037177335.1). Classification (NCBI taxonomy): domain Eukaryota; kingdom Metazoa; phylum Chordata; class Actinopteri; order Atheriniformes; family Pseudomugilidae; genus Kiunga; species Kiunga ballochi. The sequence continues at coordinate 5,802,472 of JBAMIG010000016.1, read as the reverse complement.
CACTTACCCAGTCTTGGAAGGTCCGTTTGTATTTTTTCCCGTCCCAACTCCATCGCTGAGGGACCAACTAAAGTTAAAAACAACACATTAGAGATAACACGCTACCAGTTTTGACTCGGCAGGGGAGCGCGCTCCTTTATTTTAACACCGTGCAAAAATGCGAAAACGATTCAATCGAAGCGGTCAGATAGGCAACATTACGGACAGCACACACGAGAATGAACACAGAAAGGTCCATTATAACTTACCTCATACTCTTCCAGCTCTTCGATCAGAATCTAACAACAGACACACAGTTAGCCGGATATGCTAGTAAGGCGGCTTAAATAGACCAATTACTCAAAACATTTATAGAATTTTTTTATGTTACCCGTGCTGCTTTTTTACAAGGTCCCGACTGTAGAAATCTTGCGATGAGGTAATACAGTTCTGTGAAAAAATAATTGATTATAAGCTTGGCACCAGCTAGTGCTCAACTGAGCCGAGCTAAGGGTAGCTAGCATCTGGTTGCAGTCGGAATGCTAGCACACCAGCTGATACACAACTGGAAACTCTGTAAATGCTACATATTTTGTAATGAATAAAATGGACACACAACACTCACCAGCCTCGGTTTGTGAACACTGTTCTTTTGCCATCACTTAACTGGGCAGGCGACATTAAGCCAAACTAATGTTTTAGCTTGCTCGTTAGCAGCCGGCTAGCTAACAGTAGCTAGGTGTATGTAGCTAAAACAGGCTAGTGAATGGCCTCCTTTCTCAAGTTGGTCCTAGACCACCTGAAGCTTAGTCGTAGCGCTCTCCAGTGAAGCAATACGGTATTACATTTTAGTTTAATTTTTTTTTTTTTTTAAAGAGAATACATGATAACATACATTTGTTTTGGTTTGGATCATCCCATCCAACAGTATTACAGATAGATGTCTAATATTAATATTAACATTAAAATATTACAAGGTAAACTATACTATATATATATAGTGCTCATATGCTGTTTGATATTCAGGGCAGTATTTCCAGACACCTCCTCATACAATGGCATCTGGATTTGATTTTGGAAAAGGCCTTCTTGACATTAATTATAAATTGGTACAGGGAAAGAGTGATAGTTTCTTGTGGTGATATTCTACAAATTAGGATTCAAAAGAAAAAAAAAAAAAATTATTTTTAAAAGATCCAATTACCTATTTAAGCTCCAGATATTTTGAACCTTGTAAATGATTCGCCTTTCATTTTTATTTATTGCTTTCTGAGTCAATTTATTTATTCACTGATTACCTGCACAAGGCCCAGAAAATAAACAGCAATTCTTCATGCTATCTACACTACACAACGACAGATTGTGTTCAGTATGAGGCTGAAATAAAATTAAAAAAAAAATACCATAGATAATTTCTGGCAGCAGCCAGCTCCATCTGGAACAAACTCTTATCATCTTCTAATGAAATATTAGCATTGTTTTATTTTTTTTAAACTACAACATTGTGATTATAATTGTCATCCCTGTTGTCTGTACAGCTTCAGCATGACTGTGTAAATAGGTTGCTGATACAACTCTGGCAGTCTGATCATTTACTCATTGGTTCTGTGAATGCTGGCTGCAAACACACACACCAGGGTTCACTGAGCAGGGTTAATTCATTCTCTTCAGTGGACATAAAAAGGAAATTCTCTTCAATAGCATGAACTATGGTTTGTTCATTAATTGTGCTCGAGTGAATGCACAGCATATGTTCAGTCTGAGTGTGAACAGATAGATTGTGTGTGTGTGTGTGTGATATGACTTCATGACAAAAATTGAGTCTGACATTCAAGAGTCTAATTTAAACTAAGGTTTTATAGTATTGAAGGATTTTAGGGAGACTTATACAACTTTGCAAAGAGTCTTTAACAAGTTTGCTGTTCATACTGTACATGTTTTCCTTTCCTGATTAACTGTGGCTTGTTAAACAGTGAAGCTTTACTGTGTGCAGTTTGATCTAAACTTTAGTTTAGATTCAGACACATTTTTAAATCTTTTTTTTTTTTACATATAAGCCAGTTAATTTCAGTGGTATTATGTGGCTTTGTGTCTGTTTGTTAGAAATATTACTAAAGTATTACGGACAGGTTTGAATGAAAAATCTTAATTTTTTTAACATTTCATGAAGTTTTAAGTAATTTCTGTTGTAAAATGTCCGATTAAATTTTGACGCTGGATGTTTTATTCGGTCTTGATACAACTGAATATAATTTTTCTACATCATTTCAGCAAAAAGAAACTTATTTCAAATTAAATAGCCTGTGAATCCAAATTTACCTCATCAATTACACTCAGGATGGGGGAATGTATTGCATGCAATGCAATCAGTTTGTTTTCTTTAACTTGACTTTTTATTTTAAAATAAACATGTAAAGTGGCCTTCAGAGGACATTGCTGTGAAGTGGTTTCTTTACTAAAGCTGAATTAAATGGGTTCACTTTGAGCTTAACAGCAAGAAACAATAATATATGTACTTTCCTCCTGACCACACATAATACTGAATAGAAAATTATTCACGGCAGCAGCCTTCCCACTTCCACAGCATTTACAGTTAAAACAAAAGTGTCATGCTGGGCCTGAAAATGATTTGATGGTAACTTGATGCGCCATTTTATTTCCTATTTTTACCTCTTTTTCTCCTAACATACACTCTTCTCTCAGAGAAGCTCTGCATGTTCACATAACTTTGATTTCACAGGACATTTGCTGTAGCTTTCATTCATCCAAATATGTGAAGTTGCTGTTTATTTCCCAACAAATAGAAAAAAATCACTTCAAACTGATAGATCTGTGTCTGTCTGAGGTTTGAGCTTTAATGGAGGAGATTCAGTGAGAAGTGAGATTTCCTGTTTGTCTTGGGCTTTGGGTTATCATTGAGTGTACAGTATAAGAATAGCAGTCATCATGGAAGAAAAACAGATTTCCTGCAGGTTACTTGAAGTCCCACATAAAACATTTCAGAGGTATTTAAGGTTTACCGCTAAAATCAATATGTTTGCTAAATTACAGCACAGGAGAAGCGGTGTTCAGTGGGCGTATTTAACCTTTCATTACATAAGCGCGGTGTGACAGCAATCAGAGCCATGTCATGTTCACGTCTGTACTGCAATGGCAAAAAAGAAATCAAAGCAAAGTAACCCATCACGCCCCCAGTCTGACCAGTAAAAGTATATGTATGTGGAACAGATAGTTTAAATTGTTCGGATACTCTTTCTTTTCCATGACATCAGCAGAGATGTTTGTTCTTACTCACAGTTTCTCTGGTTGGGCTTCTAGGTAAAATAATAATATAAAGAAATATATAAAAAATGATTGGAAAGCCTGATTATTCTCCTTACAATGTGGTGTATTTGTAAAAATGGGACTTTTGTTTGGCTAAACATGTGTGTTAAAATCTGCAAATATTCCCAGCAATATTCTCCTGTTAGTAATTACTGAGTTGCTTGTTGGATTTTATGGTGAAACTCTATAAAAAATAATAAATAAAAACAACCTATTTTGTATATTATGACAATTTCACACTGACAGACCCTATAGGGTGTAGATGATCCATTATAACATCTTGGCACCTTCTCCCATTCTTTAACCAGGAGTTATCAACCAGTGTGGCTGCATTGGTCTTGATCGTAGGTACGGCAGGCCCACGATCCCAAAAAATGTTCATGTGAGTTTAGGTCTGAACCCACAACAAAGCTTTTAATTCTTTCTACCTCCTAATTCAGGTGCGATGAGCTCTGAGGAGGAGAGCGGGGTTGTCTGGATTACGGAGTCAGATTCTGGAAATATGGCATTGTTACTGGCTCCAGATGTTGGTTTATAAAGTAAGATACCAGTTGTGACTGGAAGCACCTAAATGTTAACTGTAGTGTCTATGAGTCTCACTAACGTGAGAATTTTGTAAAAACAAAACCTTTTTTTTTGTATGAGCGTCTGCTCACATTGTAATGCTTTGCTCACAGGAGCATGAATGAAAAAAAGGAGAAAGCTCAACCAAACAGATTACTTTCTGCAGTTTGTTTTGGAGCCTTTTTTGTTAAAGTAGGCCTATAGTTAGGAGACTAAACATTATTGTTGTTGTTTTTTTCTTTAACATTGTTTTAGATATTCTACAGCATTAGTTACTGGTTACTTTACCATTTAACCCATTTTAAACATCTCCCTATCGACAACCAGTAAATACCACTGATACAAAAAGGTGGGGTGAAGTGTGTGTGTGGGTTATCAAAAATCCAATATTGCACATGAAATCACAACAGGAGCTGTTTTTGATCACTTACTCATTGTGTTTAATTCAGGACTTATATATATTTATGAAAATTATTCTGTTTTCAGTATTTAATTGTATAAATGTGCCTTCAGCCTCCATTGTTGCACGAGGTGATAGCCAACATGTTAGCTGTCCCCTCGAACTGATTGACCCCGTCTCTTATCTGCTCAGCATGCTGCTCAGCAGTGGCCTTTAGAAAGCCTGACTCATAGAGGCACGAGCCATCGAAGTGACAGCCAATTAGCGAACACCTGGACAGAAGCGCGTCAACCTGTTGAATTTAGCAGTAAATAATAATAATAATAATAAATGTTTAATTACTTCTTTTTTCCCCCTTTTTTCATATTTTAAGCTCACACGCCCTTGTCGCCCCAAACGCGCGCGCACACAACTTTATTTAATATGTAGTGCAGTGGGCGTGGCTACGAGTGTGCACGTACGCGCCGCTCAGCCAGCGTCCGTAGCTGACTGCGTGCAGGACTCCGGCGCTGGTCAGCTCCTCAGCTCTCAGTCTAAAACAGACGTAAAATGCGAACCGTGCGGGCTGGACCAGGACCTCCGCGGACAACAGGCTTCACCGAATAATTGCGGAGAATATTGATTATTGTCAGCAATTTAGTGCCACTCAAACTTGTTGGACTGTACGCCTCTGAGGGACAGCGCTTATAGCACTCTTTATGCTTTTGTTTGGACCAACCTGACTTTTATTTAATTGGAATAAGGTAAGTTTTTCTCTCCTTGTGTTACTGCAGCTACACCTTCGGTTATATCTAGCGTTACAAGCCGTTGCCAGTCCAGTTTAATGTTAAATAACCCGAGAAATCACCACTTCTTCAACGCGAATTGACGCAATACCTTATAATATTCCTTATTAGCTTATTTAACGGGTTATGCGGTGATAATCAGCTGTTAAATAAAAAACATTAAAATAGTTTCTTCTGCAGAATTTCTCATTTGGCTCTGAAAGTTTTGTGTCACTGTGACTGGGGAGAGCTTGCGCTATTGACTGCAACTTCAGAGGATGAGTTTTTCATCTGGTCTTTGTATTGTGTGAAGCTGAGTGACAGGTAAAAAGCTCGACCCCATTACCTGAGTCCTGTGGCATATAATGAAGCTTAGTGTGTGTTAACACAACCACCTGGAAACCTGCTGTTGATGTTTGGCATGCAGGCTCATTATTACAGCTGTTATACTTTACTGGGTTTAAATGAAGGAATGAAATATAATGCACTGGAGACAAAAAAGGACATATAAGTGAGTGAGAGACACTTATCTTAGTAAAAACTATTGTTAATGTCTGACTGGCCAGGTATGGAGTTGTCACTGCTCCAGCTTTAAATGAAGCAGCCAATGGTACATTTCCATCAAGATTCCCATCTATGTACTCTTTTCTATATAATCTCACGTCAAAGTTTGAGCTGTTTTCCACATAGCTGCACCAATACCCAGTTTGGCCCAGCAAACATGCATAGTGATGAGGATGTGTGTTGACAGCTGAGTGGGACAGGATGGGTTGTTCCATGACTGACTGAACTGGGGTGTTTGCTGCACCATATGGTCCTGTTTACATCATGCTGCTTAACATTAGAGCCAGCCTCATGACTCATGCTACTGCCTTTGCTCTGCAGCTATTTCATGTAGTCCCACGGCTAAATAGGACAATCTAAATTTACATACTGGGTTGGTTGCTTATAAAGGTGTATTTAAATGTGGTAACAGGCCTTAGTGGGTGTTCAGGATTGTTTTTGCACTATGGCTGCCACACTGACGAATTCCTCCTCAGAACTTGAGGGGCAGAGTTTACAGTGACTGTATCAGGCGTGCACTATCTGTGCTGAAGGCTAGCCTGTGCAGTCTCTGTGGATGTTTGACTTCTAACCCAGAAACAGAGAGATAGAGTTTGAGGGTCCCTGTGCAGACTGTAACCATTCACAGAGCGCCTCACCTGATCATTGTACTGCAATGCAATTGGATGCACACATAAATGTGTTATTGTCATGACACCATTAATATAAAGGATTACACATCTTGTAAACTGTTTGAGGTCAACTTCTTTATATTTTCCATACATGTGACTGATTGGATACACTCATACTGTATTCCACCATGACTTCATTAAGCATCCCACACATAGAAATCCATTTCTTGCTCCATGTTTGCTGACATCTCAATCCTTTGGGTAATTTTCCCCTCTCTTCGCTCCTCATGTCCCAATTTTTCTGTAGCTTTCTAACTTGCTTTTACAAATACAGAGAAATTCAGATCATATTTTAGCCGTGAAAATCGGTGTTAATGGTTTTTCTTTTTTTTTTTGCTTCAGCAGCTCTTCGTCTGACATTTTTTACTTCTCTGCTAAAACGGTGCTGTGGTAGAGGTTGGTTAACTGATGACACACAGCCTTGTCTCTGATGTTACAGAGCATGTTGTGGGGAAAGTAGGTTACTGGGCCATGTCCTGCAAGCTTAAACTGAACGCTAGTCTGAATATTGCTAGAGCTGCTTAGTGTGACAAGGCATGCACAAATGGTTTGGGTCTGTGCAGCAGCAAAAGGGATCGTTTCCCCGCGCTGTCTCTTTAAGAAAACAGTGCGGGGCTCCACATGGGATGAATGTTGAATGTTCTACCTATGTTGATTCATCTTAAAATCACTTAAAATAGAGTTAAATGTGACAACAGGTTAACAAATAAAACACGCTGCTAACTGATGAGACTTCTATTAGTTAACAGCAACAACAACACATCAGCAGTTTGATTCTTTTCTGTTCCAGGAGCCCATTTTTTTATGACCGTATTGTTTTCATGTGCTTTCCTTTATGCTTTTCTAATATCTCTATTAAATACTAAACCTGCCAAACTTGTGGATGAGGCATCTTGTAAGTAAACAAGTGCTTTTCCTTCAACTTAATCCACAATTTAATCTTTATTTCTATAGAAAAATTATACCTGTAGGCAAAAAAAGTTCTAAGTTTTTTATGCTAATTACACATTTGTCATTATTGTATTCAAGACGAGAAAAACCTGATTGAAGCATCCAATGCATGCTTTCTTATGAGCTCAAAAGGGAAACCATTTCATCCAGTTGGTATTAGGTAGTGAAGTGGTAAAGGCTGAGGGGAATGGAGAACAGGTGGCTCTAGCCTGAAAGTATGTGATAGAGCAAAAAACATCCATCCATCCATCCATCTTCTGCCGCTTATCCGAGGTCGGGTCGCGGGGGCAGCAGCTCAAGGAGGGAAGCCC
>JBAMIG010000016.1:5754858-5786636 GCA_037177335.1 Kiunga ballochi | reverse complement strand
CCCGTTATAGGCTTTATATTAGGATATGGGGTAGTGATTGGAGCAGGGGCTGCTTATTTTTGAGGGGAGTGGTTTAAAGAACTTCTTTATTGGCTTTGCTTGTCAAACATAGAGGAAAAGTTTGTTTGTTTGTTCATTCATTGTGATTGAAGTTGACAGCTTGTAAATCCAGCCACTGTGCAGACTAGGGTGAATTATTGGACTCGACTCGATGCCCTTGAACTTCTTTATTATAGGTTTCAATAATCAGGAATAAGGATTAAACGATCACTTAGAGAAATTTGATATTTTGTTTTTATAGTAATTTTTTTCTAATAAAAAATTCAATACACCACTTAAGAATATTATGATTGAACTTGTATTTGAGAAGGTTGAGACTGGAAAATAGGTCAAACTGGTTAGGTATAAAATCAGTTGTGTTGCAATGCCCAGAGCGAAAAGCCTCAAAACATATTTATTAGGATTATAGCACAAATTATCAGAATATATGTCTTTAAATTCAGAACAATTTGTCCTCATGTCATAAATAGCCTGAAAACACGAATATGAAAATTTAAATAACAGTGTTGAATTTTGAAATGGAAACTGAAAACACTGATGATTATCAGTCTTTCTAGAAAAGAAATGTAAAAACAAGCATCTAAAATAGGCCGTTTGACCTTTCAAAGTATAAAATATGTGACTTTATCCTTTCGTTACACTTCTTAATGTCACATTTCTGACCTGAATTGTCTTTTTTCTCTCCATATTTAATTAATTTCAACAGAAATCTTCATGGCATATGAGATAAACTCACTGTAAAATCAATGAAAAGCTCACAGTTAACATGAAAAGATTCAGAATAACATCCTTCCACTATATTAATATTCAACAGACTTAAAAATTGGTTTCTATACATGAAAAATCTCCCAACCTGAAGAAAATGGCAACCAGCAGCGTGATGGACGTAGCTGTCTCGGTTAGAGGAAAGTAGACACCACACATTGTTACCATGGGAACACAGAGTGAACAGCCGTGACAGTCTAATTAATGACAGTCAGTGCTTCAGCAGAAGGCCACAATGACATCATCAATACCAGCAACACAGATGTAGCTTGAGGCAATATGGCTCAATATCAGTGTAATTAAACAAATAATCCTTCTTTTCACTGATATGATTGCAAACAGTCTGGATGAAGGTGCGGGATGTTAAGACGACGCATAGAACAATAGGTGTTTATTTTGTGACGGCTGGTTATGAGCACAAAATGTCATCTCATTATCCAATAGCATGACCTACATAAAAGAGCGGAACTAATCTCTATGTAGGCGGATTGTGAATAATGCAGTGAAATGTGGGAGATCTTTATGAATCTTAGATGTCTCACACTTGTTGGCTGCGGGCACAGCATCAGTTTAATTGAGATTTATGCTATATCATTCTTATGCAGATAGTAGAAAATCAGCATGTATATTTAAAGGTAAGAGCTAAAGATACAATCCTGATTTAGATATGAACGGGCCAAGCGTCCAGTGCCATTCTTACATCCACGTTACTATGTATGTGTGTGGAAGGAAATCCAGTAAAACTACCATGATGATAACTGTATTTAAGTGAATATTTTAAATGAGCAGTATCAGGTTTTTCTTCTACCTGTTTTTTTTTTTTTTATTAGACCAATTAAAATAATTTTCCAAAGGCTTAAACAACACTTTATAATCGTAAGTAATGTGTTGTTTTTTTTTTGGTGTATCTATATTTACAAAACAAAAACAAGTTTTAGTTCAGCTTAGCTTTGCTCAGCCCTCCTGCTGACTCGGCGTAGGTCATTATCCTGTCTTTCAGGTCTCTCGGATATGTGAGGAACTGGAACAACCGGTGTGATCACACAGAGGACGCTCCTCGTAGAGAGGGAGAGTACTGAATGAATGTGAGCTAAATGTAGGCAGAACATTGGGGATGACCTCAGAGATGCCCTTTGGCCTTGCTCTTCAGGCAAAATTGTATTTCTCAGTTTTAAGTAATGCAAAGCTGCAAAACTCATTATTTGTAGTAGTTTTTGCTTCACTTGGCATAGCGATGTTAAACCCTGTGACTCTTATGTTAATGAGTTCATCTAAAAAAAAAAAGTAAACATACAAAAATGTTATTTTGCTTCACTGTTGCAGTTTTAGTTAAGCTTCCTTTTCCATGCACACTATTCATTTCACTTAAAAGGAACAAACTAGATAAGAATATTATTATATCAAATGTTATAGACCTTAAAGCACATTATTATTATTATTATTAATAATAATATTATTGTTATTACAGTTATTTAGTTACGTATTTATTTATATTTTTAATATTATTTACTGTCACGTTTTCCCTTAGGAAGGTCATCTGCATTACTGGCTGCACAGCATACTCTACTGCTGATCATCTAGTACTTTTATTTTTAGTAGTAAGAATCACTTTTATCCATATGCTTGGAAATCTGAGAGCAGCTGATCAGTCGTAGAACATTTTGAGCTGCTGCTGTTATTGTAATGATGTATTTTAAAGTTGCACATGGTGGAAATGGACTTTTTAGTACCTATCCTGAGCAGTTCAAAGCATAGCTCTCCTGTTAAACCATCTTCATGGTTATTCAAATCAAGAACCGGATCACAGAACCTGATATTGTACATACTGACAACTCACTGATCCCACACCAAGCTAATAAATAACTCGAAATGCCCATTAAAGAAATTGTAAGTTATACAGAAACACAAACAAGCCTGATAAAACCTTGGAAAAGCAAGACTCGGCTAAAGAATAACAACAATGGAGACAAGTTTCTGGTACTGAGCAAATGATAAAACTGCACTGTTACAAACAAGCAGCAGGTGTGACAGTCGACTGAAACCCAGGTGGAAATGAAGAACAGGAAGTAAGCGTCACAGAATACACAAAGGGAGAAAGTCTGCAAGTTAAAACAGGAAAATAGACTAACTTTAATATTGATCAGTTTGACCAAAATGCAAAATAAAAAAACATTTCTAAAGTAAAGTCAAACTACAACTCAGCCACATTTTATGGGATGAGTAAAGTACTTGTAATGTGAATTTTTTTCTGGAAGATGTGATTGGCTGTTGGCTGCAGATGTTATCAGGAGTAAAGCTGTCTGATACGCAACTGACTTGCATGTGATCTTGTCAGCTGAATATTTTTCTGCAGATAATAAATAACACAGTTATCCTCCTCTTACCATGGAAATCCTGTGAAAAAGGAATTTTTTCTTTACACTTTGCTTAGATTTTCAGCATCATTTGATCTGCAACGCTGTAGCAAAACTACAGCCATGATCCCTTGGGCTGCTACAAAGGCTTGTGGTGTGGCTCATGCTTTTGTTCTGGTCATCAGTAAAGGAGCTATTTAATGTGCAGAAACCATTGTAACACTTTCTTCTGAGCATGTCCGAGGATGTTTTTTTTTTAATTGGGTTAATAACCTACCATGACAAGAGTCAGTGACTCTTGCCAGTATTTAATATTAAATAGATAGATGTTAACATCAGTAAAGCTGTATAATTACAAATAGCGTGCCTACAGGAACTGCTTTTCAAACAGAGGGTCCAAGCAGGATTGTTTCTTTACCCATACCACAGTAACATGTTTTGCATCATTGTCACTGATTTGCGATGGACTGGCGTCCCATCCAGGGTGTGCCCCGCCTCTCGCCCGTTGGCTGCTGGGATAGGCTCCAGCCTCCCCCCCCCCCCGCGACCCCGTTAGGGACAAAGCGGTAGATAATGGATGGATGGATGGATGTCACTGATTTGATTTTTAAATTATGTTGTGCTACAGTGGAGTCATTAACAAGATGGAGGTGGTGCAGGCCACTCAAAGAAAAACAGTGTCGTACTGCAGCATTAGCATGAGTTGGACCAGGTTTAAGAACTGGGACTGCTAAAACAGCTGCAGTCTCAGCTGCAGGGAAAATCTGACTCGTTGCTTTTTGATGGTCACAGAAATTGAAGGTGTGCTTGTCTAGAATCGGCCAAACTGTGCATCTGAAATTCCTCCACATCTGGAGAGAAACTCATTGAATAATGAGGGTTGGCAGGGCTAAGGCAGCCGTTGAAATCACATGCTGTCCGATTGTTTTCACAATGATGAAACACATTTGCTTTAATCAGCTCCACCATCTTCGACAGTAATGCAGGGAAACATTTAGTACATGCATGGGAGTCTTTTAAGATGCAAACTTTTGCATCCTCTGTCTGTTTTTGATTGCAATGGAAGATAGTTAATGCTTAATTATCCCTCATCTTGACATTAATATTTACTTAAATTGGCTTTGGTTTTTTCAGAAAGATTTACTCCTCAGAAGGATTGCAAGAAAATGTTGAAAGCAAGTATTTAACTTACTCTTGGGGGTTTCTGATGTAATGGACAAACCTTTGTAAAATCAGATGACTGTCACATTCATTGTATTCATTATTCACGCAACAACTGAGCTTCACAAAAGTTCAAAGCAGAAGTTATTAGTCTTAAGACACAGGACAAATGTTAAGTCTTTACACCGAAAACTATGAAGAAAATATTGACCTCATCAGAATCCTGTCATACAAAGCTATGCTGAGCCCCAGAGGGACGAGGGATGATGATGCATCCTCGCCTCCAACCATCGACTTGTGCATAGAAATGTCTGTGAAAACGCTACCATGCTTGCAGCTTTTAGCAATTTCACATCTAAACAAAGCCTTAGAAATATGCTAACGTGATTGTTGTCCTGTTTGCTTAGTGAAATTAAAAAGAACAAAAAGACTAAAGTATTGACCAGCTGTGGCTCAGGATGTGGAGAGGATGTTCACTAATCAGAAAGGCTGGATCCATTTTTTTATATTTTCTGGGCTAGATGTCATTTTGTCTGCTCAAGAAACTGAACTCTACATTGCCCTCAGTGGGATCCTCATTTGCAATATGTTATAGATAAAAGTATATATAAAAAAGTACAAACAAACATATTAAAAAGAGTTTAGTGTACGATACACATAGAAATATTTCATTCGTGTTGCTCAGTGTTTCAAACATGCTAAAGCTAACATGTGGAAGCTTTTTACGTTTCCTGTCCTCTTTAGCAGCTGTTTTTGTTCACATTTCATTAGTTGCTCTTTAAACATGGTTCTCATTCTGATTTGTTGTAACAATAGGGAAATAATTTATTTGAACGATCTCAAATTTGACAGTCAAGCTGTGTTTATAGGAAGTGCTAGCCTAGCTTTAACCATCCAAAGCTAAAGCAGGGTTCATCAAATTCATAGTTCACTAATTATTGCTGACATACTTTATTGTGGGCTGAATATTGTTAACAGGGATGGTTTGTTAATCAGAACGTTAACCATAGAAATTTTATCTACTTGTATTTATCATGTCTTTTCTTTCTACTTCTGTTCAACCACAGCTCACTAGAAATAGGCTATAGGCCTACACTTTAACATGAGTTGTGTTAAGGAAGAAAGCAGCAATCACAGTTTTATATTATTAAAAGAATATTTTCTCATCCACATTAATTTTACCAATAACATTTTTATTACTGGAACATAATTTGTCATAGAAAATGTAGGCCTACTCATATATAAGTGAATAATACAATGAAAATCACAAATTGTTAGTTGTTTTTGAGTGTAAAGTCTGTTGTCTCAGAGTAAACACATTCACACATTAAAAGTTTCTTAGATGCTCTAAAGAGTCAGAACCATTGACTAACTACTTGGTAATCATTTGACAGAGGCAAACTATTTGAAGCCAATAAGCCATGCAGACTGATGACCCACATTTGGGACTTCATCTAAGTGAAAAGGAAACCAGGAAGTTATTAAAAAATAAATAAATAAATAAGGAAGTGCAAGGGGGAAGTTGTTATAGGGGATTAAACAAACAAAACTCTCTCCTTATTGCTTTCCTTATTTAATGGTGACATATTTTTGTGTGGTGTAGTTACCTCTGACATATTTAAGGTTTACAAACCTGTTACAAACAAAGTGTTCAGGCGGACTGATCTGCTCCGCCTCGTCTGCAAAGAGGCGGCGGCGCTAACCCTCTCATCTACCTATAACATTACCTACAATAATAGTGTCTCTCTTCTATGTCAGCTCACAGTTTTGGTAGTTTTACATTTGTGTATTGAGTTTGAATAAATATGGACGTGGCTAATCATTAATAGCTGCTCATACTACCATTGCCAAAAGGTGTTAGGCTACAGTTTTCTGAGTAAACTGCTCTGCAAACCCGGTTTTACGGATACAGACACGGGTCCTTTATGGAGCTTTAACAACATTTAGAAGGGTGTTATTTATGCATTAAGCACGTGTTCAAGATTACAATCTGCCCCCTAACGCCGGTCACTGCAGGTTTCTTTCGTTTGTGTTGCACAGCCTCTGCTTATGCTGCTGTCGTTAGCCGAGTATTGAGCTACCAGCTGACCTACTTTCAGAGCTCTCAGCCGCTCGGTCCTGTTTACAAGCCACAGCCAGCCGAGGATGTGGACTACAGTGCCTGGAAAATAGACGGACACAGCCCACAGCAAAGACCACATCTTGGAGGGAGTGAAAAAAAAAATCGGTGAAGTTGTGGATAAATCAGGGCTGTCACCACCGCGCGGGCAGCACACTGGTGATTAATAACAGCGCCTTAATAACTAGTTATGCAATTTAACGCGTTCGTGCTCCTCGCTTGTTCATTCAGACGCTGTTAGTTCAGCTCGGCTGCCATATGGTAGTTAAAAAAAACCATGACGACAGTGATTAAAGTTAAAAGTGGATCTTTATTTCTGCCGGACTGTCGCTCTCCAGGTACGTGAGATTTACGCTTTTAGTTTTGCGTCACTCTGACAAATTGTTCTCATACTTCTGCCCGTTCACACAGCTTATATCATCACGAGTGGCCTCTTTTCAATTGAAATGTGGTCGACCGCATGTTTTGTTCTTGTTCCTCTTTTCTTTTCCACGAGATCAAACTGTTTGCTGAAGGTTGATTTAATCATGATCATGTTACATTTACAATGCGCTCTTGAATGGCGCTTACGTGTTTTTGCTCGGAGTCGTTAAAGTGCCCTGGTTACAAGATTGAAATAACCTATTTTTCCTGTTGTCCCTCCCCGCTGATGACAGTCGTAGCAAACACTAAAGGGACGTAAGCCATTAGTTTCTTGTAAGATGCCAGCTTGAAAAAAAAGTTGAATTTCAGGGGGGAAATTAATGCGTAAATAATTCCTGACCGGGTTTAGGTCAGGCTGATGTTACTCAACCTGGCAGCTTTAGACCCACTGGAGTCCTCGGTTTTCCCTTTCACAAGATATTTTGGGCTTCTCATTAGCTGTTAACAGGGCTTTTTTCATGGCAAGATATTACTTCTTGAAAGGGTTGCACAACTTGCCAATTACCGTGTACATAAAGCACAGCGAGGAAGCTACAGGGTCATTCATTGGCCTTCTTTTCTAGGTGTTTAACCAATAGAAGGGCTTCCTGTTTCCTTATCACTTAAGGGGAGCTTAACCTAAACTAGAAATTACAGCATAAAAGAAGACTTATCTCACATTCAATTGCATTTTTATCAATTATAGAGTCTAAGTAGATTTTAAAAGTATTTTTATATGTTTCCTTTATATATTTCTTTGTATGTGATTCTTTAATCTGGACTGGTAAATTAATTTTAACAGAATGTATTTTATTATATACTATACTATAATATATATTATACTGGCCCATTGAATAAGCATCAAACATGCTCATACTGACTAAAAGCAAAGTTTAACCAGTTAAGAGTTTACCTGTCAGCTGTGAATCAGACGCAGGTGATAAAGCCGTATGAAATCTTAGGACCCCAGATGCCACAGCTGGATCAGCAGGTGTCTTTAACTCGTCTTTAAACATAAAAAGTGGTGCAAATGCAGATAGATTCAGATGCAGTTTCTCATCTGTTGTGTTGCAAAAATAATTCAGTTTGCTGCGTTAATATTATTGGGTTGTTACAAGATTGGAGAAATCTCTAATAGCTTTATTGATGCATTGGAAGCCACATCCTGTGTCAAAGCTGAGAGGAAAGAAACAGGTATTCTGGTACTGGGTTCAGTCTGTGTGATATACAGTATTTGGGCTCATTTTTGGTACCATACATTTCTTTTTGTTTTTACGGTGTGCACATACTTTTATGCTGTTACTGCATAACACTGCATTGTATTGTGTTACTAGGTGACTTTTTAACTATGGACTAAGACACAATCTGCAAACTCCCCTTGTTTTTAATGGACTAATTGTTAAATGAATAAGATCAGGCTAATGATACACTATAAGCTCACTGAATGTTATAAGCCTATAAAAGTCTTAATGTTCATTCAGTCATTTTCTATACCTCGTAATCCAATTCAGGGCGGCGGGAAAGCTGAAGCCTGTCCCAACAGTTAGCTGCTGAGAGGCAGGACAGTCTTAATACTGTATATGTTTAAAATAACTAAATTCATTGGTTACTGGCATAAAACACTAGTGAGGAAGTGAACATCAGGAGGATTTGCACGATTTACGCTTCAATTTATTTACGTTTTACAGGATTATTTTCATATGGAGTTAACCTTATAGTCTCTGCATGCGTTTACCTTTCAGCTCTGAATCCACATGTCTGTGGGTTTAACATTTTCTGAAGAATACTAGGTAATTTACTGTAGTTATCTATGAACGTCTTTTAAATATTATGTTTTAGTCTCTTCACAAGTTAGCAAATAATGGGTTTCAGATAACAGACTTTTCAAATAAAGCCAATGCTTAATAAAAGCTTAGTTTAAAACTGGTCATAAAGTCTAGATTTTGTTTGTAAAATACGGCATTTATCTCGTATTTACTGATTATTCTGTGCGGACTTTAAGTACTGACCATAAACAAGAAAATTATCTTTATATAATGTAAAGACACGTGTCAAAGCTGAGTTGGTGAGAAGTGAAAAGTCAAACAAGCCAAATCCTACACTTCAGGGTCTTAAGCATCCACATATTTACCTAAGGATAATGTATATCTCTAAAAGCTTTAAATGAACTGAAAATTTGCACAATAGTTTTATGTCATAGTAAGTCAGCGAGTTGTGGACTAACCTGTGGAAAGGGAAATCTTCCAGTCTGAAACAAATCCACAAAGTAGACTTTCAGTTCTTTGTGCTTACAGATTACAGATGAACTTCGCTGCTCTGAATTACTGTGTAAACACCATCTGTGCTAAAGCAATTCCAACCACAGTCAGTAAACTTTTGGGTTTCCTTCCTGCTTATTTCATGATTTTGGAACGTGATTATTTGGATCTTGGTTTGGACTCGTCGTGCATCACATGAAACACGCACCTCAAGGATTTGATATGGGTTGATTAATTCTTTACTTAATCACATGGGGCAGAAAGTCCTTGAAGCTGCTTTCCTTATGAGTTGGTGCTGACAGGCTTGCTGGCTATGCCGCAATCAGATGCTCAAACAGGTGTTTGGTTTTTACCAGCTAAAGAGAAATGTCTGCTGTCAACATCTGTCAGTGTGTCCCCTACATGCTATTCTCAAAGTTAGTATGTGGTAACAAAAAAAGCATGTTAGCATGACTCAGTGAAACACCCTAAATTTAATTAGTACTCTAGTGATGAATTTATAATGTCTGAAATGGAAAAAGGCCAAATGCAGGAGAGATGTAATGTAAACCCTGAACCCACAGAACAAACCTACGTTTTTTAATTTAATGCTAAAATGAGTTTTTTTTTCAAGAAATGTTTTTTTTTAACCATTTAAAAAGTGATTTCTGTTATTTCTGGACTTTTTTGTTACATTTTCCTCATTAAATGCATTAAATAGTTAATAGCCTTGAAGTTTAAACACCTTACCTTAACATTACAAACCTTACAAAAATCCCGTTGCTTTATGTTGAATTTGATTAGTATAAATATTGATTTAAAATCTCCTAAGGAAAAAATTATTTTCCTTATGTAATTATGAATAACTATAGAATTATAGCTGGTATTATTGAACATAAAACTGTCATTATTTGCGGGTAAGTGTGTGTCTGCGGGCAGGCCGACTGTTGCAGCAGACCTGAAGTAGCCTCTGACTGACGGTCATGTAGAGAGGATGTGCCGTGTTGTTGGTTATTTTTAACAGCTTGTTAAAAATCAGCCATAGAGGCTCCAGCGCAGTCCTCTTACCAGCGCACAGTCTTTATTAGTTTATACATTTAAATAGAGCTCTGCTTTTAGTGTTGCTGTATCTGTTTTTCTGCACCTGACTGCGATACTTTTTATATTTGTAATGTCAGTTCTGCTCGAACATCATCCTGTTGCTGATACATGAGCCGAACCTCAGCGTCCGTATGAAATAAATTAGTATTATCTCTTGTTCTGTGTTACACGTAAATGTTGTTTGAATTAGTGTTGTGGTGTCATAATAGTATTGGTATTTCCCTACTCTTTTTTTTCTGCATTTGTTCAGCAGGAGAGCTTAACTGCTTCACATGTGCAGTTTTAAGGAAGTACATGAGCCTATAGGGAAACCTAAATGCAATTATTGTTTCTCAGAAAGGCACCCAGGCTTTCTTAGAAGGGGCACTTCATACATTTAGTTACTCTAAGGGAATAGTAATACAGTAAGAAAATCATATAGTGTTATTGGTTTCAACAGTGTGTTAACATGTGTGTTCATGAACTTGAACTTCAGCGACTTGTACGTTCAGGTTTCCAGTTAAAGGCTTTAAATACCCACAAGCACGAGTGTAACCAGACTCTGATGTTTTTTAACAGTTAACCTTTCAAGGTGTGGTTTAACCTCAATACAGTAAAAGAATGTGGTTTCATTTTACCTATAGCTCTGCAGAGCGAGGGCGCACTGTACAGGTTACAGACACACGTCTACATTTTCTCTTTTATTTAATCGAATCGTCTGCATGAATTTAGACTCCAGCTGTTCGGCAGTAAGAAGCCATAGAAGATGCAGTTATTTTTGGATTTTCTGTGACAGCTTATAATTTTAATCCCGAGTTGTTTATTTGTATACTCTGGTGTCCCCCGTCTGTGTTGTTTAAATAGAAATCTGTCTGGTCTGTGGAATTGATTAATCGTTGCTCCTGTTTTTACGATTATTTTTTCTTTTACCTTTATTCCCTGTCTGACCCAGTAGTGGATCTCAGTGAGTGTGAGCTTAAAATTCAGATTAAAGAGACCCCCTACAGTAAATATTATTAGTTTGTTTTTACTTCCTGTCAGTTTTTTGGATGAGGCTGAGCAGTGATGCAAAGAAGACAAATCTGAAAGGGACATAAAGGGCAGAAAAGACGGTGATGTGTGATTTTGTGGATTTGCAAACTATTAAGAAGTGATGAATTTGACATTTTCACTGATTGTGTCATTTCTAAGAGGTACTCCTCGCAGCGTTTAAGTCCTTACACATTTATCTGAAGTTTGGCTCTGGAACATGAGAGTACGCTCTTCTCTTGTGACAAAAATATATGTAGCAACCTATTCTTCACAGTATGTTGCGTGTAGACTGAGACTGGGACAAATACAGCAGACGTATGTGTTTAAAGAAACTTTCCATGTCTGGTGTTGATGTCTGTGAACCGAACAGCGAATTTCTCAAAATCAGACACTTAAAAAGACGCCTCTTCCATCTTGTCACATGTTGCTTCAGTAAAAAGTACATACAATTCCTTTTTTATCACTGGTGCATTACTGGTGCACAGGGGTTTGTAGTTTATTTAGGTAAAAAGGATAGAGTGACAGTAGAGAAAGAAAAACTAACAAAGGAAATATATCTTTGTCACCTTATCATGTTTTTCATTTGTTTCTAAAAGGTAACAAACGTCTTTTGAACCGATCATAAAGGGTAAGATCGAGATCACATCACTCTGTGATGACGGGATGAATTAGAACAATCCTCTACTGTAATTGTATTTTGCAGCGTGATAGATGTATTGTGTGTAGGATTCCCAGACTACAGTGTGGCCATTTTAACCAAGGTAAAAGAAAAGCAAACTTATTTTTCCTGCTAGTGTTGGAATGTCCTCTGGAATCAGCTGATTAAGGCAATGTGGGATATATATTATGTCAACAAGGAAAACTGTGTTTTGAGGAGTTGGCCATAGTACACTCTGTGGATTTGACGTTTATAACAGAATTGTATGCGCCATGTTGTTTCAGCTTGCCGTACACAAAGCAGGTGAAGGAGGTGGCTGCCCTCTCTTTTATGCTGGGTTATTAAAAGAGGTACCTGTTTCCGGCAGTTTTCTAGGTCAGGGGAGCTCCTCCTGCGTAGCACTTATTAAGTAATGAAGTGCTCTATCCAGGTGAAGATGCTTAATTTACTTTCCATTGCATTATTAATGCTTCTCCAGCAAAACACATTAAGTTGAGCTAGTGGGAAAAAAGGGCAGATGTTATTTATAGTTGGTTATCTCTTCATGTTTTGACACAATTTGAGTAATTTTGCTTCAGATTTGAAATAAAAACCACCATGCTGTGCTGTATCAGCTTTATATCAAAAGGGTTTTAGCAAATGTTCATTAATTCACTGAAAATTTCCACCATTTTGTTTACATTGTGCCTGCATTTTTGAAGGTTTAATGATCCAGGTCGGCAGGTTCATGATCAGATATGACTTGTTATCTCAATATTTACACGTCTCATTAAAAAGCTGAATATCTATGTAGTTTTATGGGAACTCTCATTATGCTGCCTCGGGCTGAATTGTTGCAATTATTTCCCCTAAAGGGAAGAAAAAGGAAATGAGGGCAATCAGAGAGATGACAAAAACTTCAGGAGTGACCAAATCAATATTGTATCAATACCATGGAAGCCGTTGCCATAAAACAGCAGAAGCCCTCTGCAACAAGATGTAAACACAGGAAACCAAGATTAACTGGTAGAATATTGGGAAATGATGAGAATGAACATGGAAAAGAGGAGCTTGAGTCCAAAGCGCCACATTATTTGTGAAGCAGGGTAAAGGATGAGTTATGGCACCGGCATGTGCTTCTGCCAATAAAACTGGGTCACTGCAGTTTATTGCTGACAGAAGCAGCGGATGCAGTCTGTAGTGAAAAGAGTCAAATGCTGCAAATCTGACACAGCAGAGTAATGGGTAATGACTCAACATACAGCAAAGATACCCCAAGAGCTTCTCAAGCTGAAGGAAGGATTCAGTCCCCTGAACTTATATTTAGTAATGTGTTTTTTTTTGTTTGTTTTGAGAAGATAAAATGATTCGTATAGAAGCAGCTGTGGGAAAACCAGAGCAAGAGTTAGTTTTCAGGGTGTCATTGACAGCAAGAGATTTAGGTGAAAACATTATGAGAATCCCTGCATTTATGTAATGATGACTAGCTTTTGGTCTATGAAAATGGAGGGATGGTGACATAATGACACAATTTCTCACTACCTGGATTCAAATCCTTTGAATAAATCTTAAAGTCTTTTCTTTATTTAGCAGTCCTTTGTGTATTTTCCCAAAAACTGGCTACTAACATGCCGATTTCATAGATTTTATCTGTTTCCACAGGATTCATTGTTTCTTCTGTGGGATCGAGGAGGTGGACAGCCGGCCCCTAGTAGATTTTTCTCCACAGAGACTTTACACAAGGTCAGCGCGAATGGGACTTAAAAGACTTCAGCGAGGGCCTGGTTGGGAGAAGGAGTGAGCATGGACAACCTTTCTGACTTTGGTGGCCCGTGTCCATCCACTCGTGGGGAATGGGAGTGAGTATCAAATCATGTTAGCTTCAGCAGTTTGTGGTGTTGATAAGATTTACACGTCATTTACACTGTTCTGCATATAAAGGAGAAATAGTTATAAAGTATTCTGTTATTTTCACAATAAAAACTTTATGAAATGAACAATCCCAAAGTATTTAAAAAGCAGAAAAATTTCAATTTAAATGGTTGAAATAAAAAAAAGCTTCTTTTCATTTAGATTTTCAGATGAGAAAAGAGAGCCGCTGTCTTGTCATCATGCTGTGTTTACACCATGGAGATTAATTTTTTCCTGGTTATATATTTTTTTTCCTTCAGCAGCTGAGAACCAGCAGGACAATTTCCAGAAAATATTTACACAGACCAGTCAAGATAAAGGTCAAGTTTATCTATGTAGTACATTTAAAACAACACAAGCTGACCAAAGTGCTTAACAACCAATAAAAATGTCCAACTGAGAACAAGGTAATAAGATGATAAAACATAAAAACAATAAAAGCACAATCATTCATGAGAGCTCAGTAAAATAGAAAACAATCAGTCCTCGTCTCCTGGGAGCTTCTGAGGAATAGCTGTTTGTGCTGCAGATGCATATTAATTTTAGTAGCAGGCAGGTGCTGCTAATGTCTCTGATTTATTGAGCATCATCAGTGTGAGTGCCGCTGAAGCTGTGGCGGTGTGCAGATCTGGAGCATTCAGGTGTGTGTCACCACGATGCCATGAAGGAAAATCATCAGCAGTGACATTAGAGAGGAAACTGTTACTGTCCATCACCTACCAGTCTGGGAAGTGTAAATAAATGTTAAATTAATCATCCGGTAATGATGAGGTCAATTCATAGACAGTTGTTGGTCCTCCCAGAAGTGGATGTTTCAGCAGTTTCACTCCAAGGTCAGTGGATGACTATCAAATAACTGCAAAACAAGAGAAAGGAAACAAGTAAATCTCTGACTCTACAGGGCTCAGCTAGCATGACAAACATTAAAGTTTATGATGGTATAATTAGTGAAAGACTTGGCTTATATGGCTTGTTGTCAGAAAGCTCCTTTTTCTCTTATTCTTTTTAAAGAATGTGACAGTTTAAGTCTGAACAAACCACAGGTTTTCTAAATATCCTTCAAACAGATAAAACTAAAGGGAAGATTTTCAAAATAAAAACATCTCCCCATATTTAGTTCAAATTAACAGCCTATACTTGAGCTGTCATTCACAGCGGTGAGGAGCTGATGATTTCAGCTTGTTTTGCAGCTACACAATCTGGACACCTTGCAGAACACTTCTGCAGCCAAAGTGTTTTAGAGCCAAATCTGTGACAGTGAAAGCTTGGCTGAATTCCTGTCTTTTCAACAGGACAAGGATCTGAAACACTGTAGCAAATCAGCCGCTGAATGGCTAAAGAAAAAAAAAAAAAATCAGTGTTGCAATGGTCCAGTCAAAGTCCACACTTCAGCTTGATTGAAAAACTGTTACTTGTACAGAAGTGTGCATAGACAAATGGTCACAAACTTCTAGAGGATCATAAAGAGTGGGTCGATATTCCTGCACACAGTGATGTTAGAGATGCATAATGTCATACAGAAAACAATCACTTCAGGTTAAAAGATGGCACAACAAGCTATCGAGCCATTGATTTCTCACACACTGCTTCTGCACTTTAAAAATAACTAATAAAAAAGTGAGCTCCTACTTTGCTAATTATAAAATCTACATTATTACATTGTTATTTTAAATCCTTTCTTTCTCTATCTCATTAGAGTAAATTTTCCTTGTCACCCTGCAGTTTGTAGTTTCATTAACAGCATAACTGAACCTAAAGTCAGAAATGACGATTTGCTGATTCCTTTTTTCAGGTTAAAGTCTTGTTTGGGAGAGGCTGTTTAGATATAGCACAGTGCTTTATGACTGCGATTATCTCTACTGCTAGTCGTAAAATGTTTTTAGTAAATGCAAATCCACTCATAGAGTTAGATAGTAAGCAGCTACCAGCAGTAATCTGTAAACAAAAGATTCAGCTGCCAGCTAAGTCATCATTTGTCTTTATGGCAAATAACATAAATGATGTGAAAATTCCCAGCATTAAAAGTGAAACCCTATCGGTGGAAAAATCTTACACACTAATATAGAGTAGGTCGCTCTCTCATATGCCACAGTGACCTGTTAAAGGTTGGAGACAAGCGGGAGCTTTAACTGTGTTAAAAGGTTCCACAAACAGAGGAAAGGAGACAGTCCTGTTTCTCTGACAGAAGGAGCTTAAAGCTTAAAGTCTCTGCTAAGGAAAATATTCAGACACATCTTCTTGGAAAGTAGTGAAATAGGGAATGACTGGATTGCATTTATCCGTTATGACTTATCAGAACAAAACATCTTTTTATGTTTTCTGCTTTCATACTATGACAAGTGGATAAACAAAAAAGACGGATGTTAAAAGAAATATGTAGTTTATCAAAAGCAGAATATATCATGTTTTTTTATCATCAAATCTTTGTCAGGCGAGTGAAAGTTTTGTTCTAACTGTGTGCCTCTCTGTTTCCAGCACCAACAGCTGCGTGGAAGATTTAATGGATGAAGATGAGAAGGACAGGGCAAAAAGGTACTTCTGCCTGAGTGCCGTGATTTTGTTATGTCTGCCAGTTTGGTCTGTTCTTGTGAATAGTGCAAATCAGTCAATTTCTTAACCCACTTAATCCAATTAAGAGTCACAAGGAAGCTGGAGCCTATCTCAGTAAGAGCGGGTACACCCTGGACAGGTCGCCAGTCCATCACAGGGCCAATACACAGAGAGAGGCAACCATTTACGCTCACTTTCATTCCTATTTAGAGTGACCGATTAACCAAACATGCAGGAGAGAGCCGACACATCCACGGAGAAAGCATGCAAACTCACTCAGACATCTGCTGCTCGGACCGCTCGAACCGGCAACCTGCTTGCTGTGAGGCCACAGTGCAAAATAAATGTGCAAATTATTAGTCAGTTGTTATGCACAGCCAAAATGTGAGTGTAACATGGTGAAAATGCAGAAAAAGAAAATGAGCTCAAAGCTAATCGCCTTTCAGACAGACGGGTCACTCGAGAAACACCAAACTAAGAATGAGTAATAGAATATTTTAATGCAAACACTCAGTAGAGTAAATGAAACAAGATGAAGGTGTGAAGCTTGTAGCTCACCTTTGCCCTCTGCTACATTTCCCCAACTGGAGAAGCAGCTGCACTGGAATCGCAGCAAATCTTTAATCAGGTGGATGAGAAAGTAGGCTGGTTCTTTAGATGTCCACATGAGAGATGTGAATCACTTTATTATCAATGCATTCACCATTTATTACTGCTTTAATAGCTGATGCTTTTTGGGTGTGTTGGCTGTAATTTAATGCAACATTGTTTATCTTTTTTCCACAGCAAAACTCCTTTTATTTAATCCGTTTCTTTCATTATTCAATGGAAAAAACTCTAAAAGTTGGTTCTAATATTATCCTGATGTTAGCCATGATAAAATAATATTTAGTAGAGATTAGTGGAGACCAGAACGGCTATAAAAGGAATTTCCCCAGTTACCACTGGTTTCCATCGTACCTGGAGTTTGCAGGACCATGCTGCTGATGGTTTATTCTTCACTCTGAAATATGGACATATAGGATGCTGCTATCCCCCAAAAGTGATGTCATGTTTTATCTGCTGGACATCGTAGGGCATCCCGCAACAAATCGGAAAAGAAAAGAAGAGACCAGTTCAATGTGCTCATCAAGGAGCTATGCACTATGCTGCAGGGTCAAGGCCATCCACGTAAGATGGATAAGTCCACCATTCTGCAGAGGACCATCGACTTCCTGCAGAAACAGAAAGGTAGTAAACCTGCACAGTCGCATACATTATGAGTTTTGACTCTTGTTTGAGTTAAAAGAGCTGTTAGACTTAACAATTGCCTTTCTGTCAACCTTTTTTTCCCCAGACATCACTGCGCAGAATGAAATCTGTGATGTAAGGCAGGACTGGAAGCCCTCATTCCTCAGTAATGAGGAGTTCACACAGTTAATGCTGGAGGTAAAGCTAAGCTTGGACGCTTTTGTCGAGCAGATTTAGTTTAATGTTGACTAAATGCAAAAAAATACACTTCAAATGTTTAGGTAACATGTTTTACTGTTATTAAAATGTTTATACTGTCAGTTTTTTAGTACTAGAATATTATTGGAGAAGCGAGTACTCCTCAGGTGGATTAGGTGCAAAAACGGTGAGAACTTAAGCTGGATTTATACTCGCGTGGTGTCTGCTCACCGTAGGGCGGCCGCAGCTGATTCCGGTCGAATCTGAATGCTGCAGTTTGTCTTTCATGGTTACTGCACATAACCACAAATCAACCAAATGCATGGGAGTACTGTGTAACTGAGCTGAGGTGCATATCAGGTCTGGAAGAGATGCACGTCAAGCCTCTGAGGGCCTTACGCAGATGTTGCATGAGTGTAAATCCAGCATTAAAGGGACATCTAGGGAGTGCACTCTCCTGCAACTCCTTTGTTATTTGAAGCGTTTGTTTTTGCTCATGCACGTCTGCTCCAGACGTTTATATGAAACTTTTGTTATGGCCTTCCTTTATAAGAAAACAGACAAACCGACCTGTCAGACCATCTTATAGTCTCATTGTATGAACATCTTACAGGCTCTGGATGGTTTCCTGGTTGCATTAACTACAGATGGCAACATCATATACGTATCTGACAGTGTGTCTTCACTTATTGGCCATTTACCGGTAAGTACGACAGTTTGATAAGTAGTTTGTGATCCAGGCCTTTGCAGAGATAATATTCACATTCAGTACAATTTCATGAAACTGCATCATTTCACAAGCACATCCATGTTTTTTTTTTTTCCAGTTTCAGGCGAGCTTGAAACTTTTCATTTGTCCTATGTGCTAGTTTTATTCACTGTTTTCCGGGAACATAATCAAATCAAATCAAATTTTCATACACCCAGCAAACACAAAGTGCTTTCCAAGCCATCACACATTTGCGTTTATTACGTAACGCTACCGGAAGCACTCACACACAGTCATTAAAAATGGAAATGCTGACCACTGTGTAATGGTTGACATGCAAAGACTGACTGGATTCATCTCTCGGTTTGCATTAGTCAGATATGGTGGACCAAAATATCTTGAATTTCCTCCCGGAGCGGGAACACGGAGAGGTGTATAAGCTGCTATCATCCCACATGCTGATGAATGACCCCATTGCCACTGACTTCCTTGACAGTAGGTATCCCTGCTGAGTGCCCTCCCCGGTCCGTGCCATGTCTGGGTCACTATGTGGGAAAAATAAAGCCGGCACATCATCTAGTTTTTTTATTTTGTTTTATTTTTTTTACCTGCATTGAGGAGAAATACCACATACATGAATCTCTCTGTGACTTTTGCTCATATATTCTTTTTATTTTGTAGTAAAATCAGGATCACTTGACTCTTGATGACCATCCCCAAACAATGTCCTGATTATAAACTCTTTATAGAGAGAGCAAATTACTGCTGTGAAATCTGTCGTTTATTGGATTGCTGATTACTGTGTGATTATGATTAGACTTTTAGCTAATAATAGGAGCGAGCTTATTATCATAGTTAAGACTTCAAATCGCTGTTATGTTAACACAGTAATCCAAAGTAATGTAGTATGAGAGGCTCAAGACTTTGACCTTAATCCTGTGTTTCTGTTGGGCTTTTCTGGGTAAGGGAGAAGGTGAGTTACCTGTGTCTTAGGAAAACGCTTGAGAGTGAAATAGCAAACTATCACAAAGCCATATCTGGAGTGGTCATCGTCACTTTTGGATATATATTTATGTTAACAGGAATTTTGCTTTTTAACAGCTGAGCTCTGCTTCACCAGCTAAAACAGAGACTTTTTAGTAGATCCTTTATCTCCATTGCTTAAATGGATGATTTCTTAAAAAAAACATCTAAGCTGGTTTTTCCTCAAGCTTTTCTATTGAACAGATTATTTTGCCTGCTGGTAAAATGTTCACAGCAAATTTTTCAGTCACTGAAGTTTCTGTGCTGCATTGAGCTTTCTCTTTCAAGCTGTCAGTATTAGAAAGCAACCGTAGTTTAAAGAAGACTTGATGAGAGTGTGTGCGCCATAAATCATCCAGTATAAGATGCATCGGCTGTGAAATGCTGCAGCATTTTTACTCAATATTTTAGTGCTTTAATGGCCGACATTACCCTTTGATAACAATAGAGTATAAATATACTTGAATAAATATGTTGCTAAATAGAAATGAATGTGTAATGTGTTTTTACAAGGTGTAACCCCAAAAATATTTTTTTTTAAGGTGAGGCACATATTGAATTTTGCTGTCATCTCGCCAGAGGTAACATGAACCCAAAGGAGCCACCTGTCTATGAATATGTCAAGTTTGTTGGAGATTTTAAATTTCATAACAATGGTACATAAACTTCTACGCTTTAAAATCTTTGTTTTTGCTGCAATAAACAACATTTTTTAAATAAAACAAACATGATCCTTGTGGTGCAGTGCCTACGTCTTCTTGTAACGGGCTTGAATTGACGTTACCAAGAAGTCTGCAGTCATCGTTGGAGGAGCAGGTCTGCCTCATCGCCACCGTCCGATTAGTCACTCCACAGTTTCTAAAGGTAAGAGCAGTTTAAATGTTTGACTTGTGCTTTTGCTTCTTGGTTTGTTTTGGACTTGTCTGTTGCTTCTGGAGGACAAAAACAGGCACGACCAGACACTGACTGGACCACTGGTGGTCTGTACCACTCCGTTGTGTCTGTGTGAAGCACCGTCTGCGTTCCAGTTACATCCCAGTGATACCAAGAGTTTAAACCTGCGATTAACACAAATCGGATTTATATCACCAAACCTCTGTCCTTCTTAACAAGAACAGGAAAGAGTCAGTTTTAAACATTATTTCATTCCCACTGATGGATCAAGCCAGATTAACTTCAGAGTTTTCAGCAGTGCATAAAATGAATTATTTATATCTTCCATTAAATTTCTGTTACTTGAGGAGAGCCGGATCTTTTGGAAAAGGTTTTAAATCTTCTCTATTTATTCTCTAGGATTTACCAAGAAGGAGGTAAAAGCTTCTGGTCTAAATAGCAGAACCGTTTTCTCTTCAGGCTTTCAGACACAAAAAAAAGCCTGAAAATGTTTTATTCTTCTCTTATAGAGCTGTCAGTTTATTCCACACACTCATTTCAGTTGTTGTCAGCTTTTGCTCACAATATACGTCTGTATTGAAGGTTAGATATTCTGATGCTCTCTCATTGTGGTAGACCATTATGGTCATAAGGTTTGTTTCCAAATGTTTAATGCTAAAGCTGGTTTGAGCAGTAGTAGGAACTTTCTGTGAATGCTACACTGCTTCTGAGCATCCTGATTGGAAATATACTGAAGGGACAATGATATTTCAGTGGGCAGCAAGTTATTTAGCTGCAACTGATGTACTGAGTAGCATTTTCTGTCCTAAAAAACACGCATTTAAAGACACCCTGTGGTTGTGGAAGGATCAAATTATAGGCATCAAGCAAAGGAAATATCTAAATTTGAATTAACATTGAAAATTTTAATTAAGAACTGACAGCATGTTATTAATACTTGAAGGATGATGGGAAACCATGCTTTTCTTACATGATGGATTAGCCATTTTCCAAGAAGACAACACCAGGATTAATCAGACTGAAACTATGAATGATTGGTTCAGGGAGTATGAAAGATCGTTTTTACATAATTGGGCACAACAGAGTCCAGACATGAACCCCATGCTTTGCCCAGTGGCTGGACTCTTCCACCACTCATTTAAGATCAGAGTGAAAAACCAAGCTGAAGCTTATTGAAACCCTGACTGAGCATCATAAAAGCATGGTTTCATTTATATGTACAAAATTATGCATGTCCAGTATAATTTCTCACCCTGTTGTGAAGAGTTGGGGTGTAAGTGCTGTTTACACTCTGCCGGTGTGTTTTTTTTTGCTTTAGGATTTGTGTAACGTGGAAGATCCCTGTGATGAATTCACCTCCCGACACAGCCTTGAATGGAAGTTTCTCTTTTTAGATCACAGGTAAGATGTCATTCAAAGGATCCTTAACTCGTTACATAAGTGTGCTATATATGTATATAATTTATTCATTTATCTGTTTTCAGAGCTTCCCCCATCATAGGCTATTTACCATTTGAAGTTCTTGGTACCTCTGGGTATGACTACTATCATGTGGATGATTTAGAGCTCATAGCCCAGTGTCACAAGCAATGTAAGAAACCTAATATTGCCTTTACTCACTAACATATAAGTCTGCATACACAGCACAGATTTGAACTTTCTTTGCTGTGTCCTCAGTAATGCAGTTTGGAAAAGGTAAATCCTGCTATTATCGCTTCCTGACCAAAGGACAGCAGTGGATTTGGCTGCAGACTCATTACTACATTACTTACCATCAGTGGAACTCCAAACCGGAGTTCATTGTCTGCACTCACACTGTTGTAAGGTAGGTCTGCCTCCTCTCCAGCTCGCTTGCTATTTGCTGGGACAGCCTCCAGCTTCCCCGTGACCTTGACTGGAACTAGGTGGTGTAAAAATGACACACAAAAAAACCTCTTTACCTGTGTTGTTCAGTTACGCTGAAGTTCGGGCTGAACGGAGGAGAGCTTTTGGACTTGAGGAGCTGTCTCCACCAGAAATAGCTCCATCATCTGTGAAGGTGAGAGTCAGGAGCCCTGAAACTTACTGTATGGCACGCGATACGCAAGTGCAGCTACAAATAGGATCCTTCATCCTGAACTCTGCCCCGTGTTCTAGGCTCAGGAGTTGTACTTGGATATCTGCTCCACTCTGGATGCGCCACGGGACAGAAACAGCAGCGCACGTTCTGCGTCCTCCCACAGCTCCCGGAAGTCCTCCCACACGGCGCTGTCGGACTCTGCTTGTGAGTCATCCTCTGCTCCCTAAAGTGCTAAGTCACTCAGCAGCAGGTCATTTGTAAAGAGGTGCTTCCTGTTCATGTATGGGTGAAGCCTCTGTTATTGAAATTCAGTTTAAAAAAGTGTAAAGTTTGTCTGATTTCATTGGTAATGTCCTTTCATTGGGTCTTTGCAGTTTGTTATGTAATCTGAGAAAGTTTGGTGATCAGTAGAAACCCTGTAAATAAGCACACACCTACCTATATATGTGGGTGACTTCACATCTATGATGAATGTTTTCTAAGGCTAGCTTTGGTGCCCTGTTAGTTTGAGGCCCCAGTTTCTCTAACTAGCTGCTTTTCCACCCACCATTCAGTGCTCTAAAACAAATGTCTGCATATTTATGAAGAAGACACAGCAGCAGGGGCAGATTTATTACAGTTTATAAAAAGTAAACAATGTGCTACAATTGTCCTTTTGCTCATGCATAGTGTAAAAAATGCAATTATTTTTCCAATTCTAACACATTTCCATGAAACTGCCTCCCTTTGCAGAGGATTTTCCTCCAGTCTTCTTCATTTTGTGTGGGCTACAAATTTAAATTTAAGTGTTTAAGTCAGAGGCAACCAATGGCCTGTGAATCAGCAGTGTTGTTACACAACTAAAGCGCAAATCAATTCCATAAGTTATTATTATGACTTTAGGAAAAGTTTTCCCTCTTTTCGAGAGAAGAGAGAATGTATCTGTTTTAGAAAAACTTGTTTTGACATATCAGCCTGTAAGCACATACTGGATTCTTCTAAGTGGGAATACAGTCAGGCCAAGAAGAAACATTAAATTTGTTATTGGGTTTCAATCTTTTTCTTAAAGTTCTTGTGCTAATAATGTGAGTTTTCTCAGCACATCCCATAGAGTCTGAGTGAAGTTCATGTCTGGACTCTGTGGTAACCGACCCAGTGTGAAAATACTGTCTCATGAGCCATTTACCTAATGAATCCTGGCAGCTTCCTTGGAATATGGTCGTACAACAAGAGGGGGAAAAAAGTATTTATGGAAAATCTGGTTATGTAGCAGAAAAAGGTAGTCAGCTAACCTCCTCTTCTATTTTGTGGGAAATAACTTTGTTAACTGGGGTATCTCTAGATAATTTGCTTAGTGGGGAGGAGGGTTGTTGCCTTAAGGGTTTCTTTAAGAATAAATAGAGTGATGAATCAGTAGCAGGTGGGTCTGTAAAGTATTCAATTTAGCAATATTATCTGTCTAATCTGCATTTTTGGAAAGAAAAAAAAAAAAAAGCATCAAAAGTAGGATTTTCTTTGCGTTTCTAAACCCTACGATGTAGATTTTAAGCAAAGTATGACCTCTGCAGCTCACTTGGGAATAAATTCTGTAATACTTTAACCTTTGCTGTAGATATCGGCTCTCATTCAAGAGATAAAGTGTGATGATAAAACTGAATCATGCTCCCAGTCAGTGTATGTTTAGATGTGATGTGTCTCCTTTGCAGCAGTGAACTCTTACACAGAGGCCTGCACACCATCATGGCAGTCTGCTTCCATTGGACAGGAGAAGACACCTGCCAGACTCCAACCCAGCGGTTCAAAGGTCAGTTTATACCACACGTCTTTATGTGTTTCTCTGTCTATGGAGATTAAATGCTAAGCAGTGTTAAATTGTAAAACATTTTCCTTTTTTCATATAGAATTTGGCACAAAAACAAAATTTTGACCTTGTTCCCCAAATGAGTCTCCCCCTTTCTCCTACCTGCAGCAAGCACTCCACAATGGTTAGTGTTTAGACTTGTGCTCCTGCCTGTTCTTTCTTTTTTTTTTTGTGCGCAGTTTCTGTTATAACTTCAGTTGCAATACGTGTGTTTTTACACTGAAGCTAAATTAGGAAATTCACTGAAATAGAAAATTTGCACTGTAGATTTTAAACAAATTGTGTATTTTTTTAAGAAACCAGTCATCCATATGTAATAACAATCACATTACAGTCGTATTTAGTGTTTTTCTGATAAAGGAGATAGAAGTCCAAGTTATTTTCCTTTGTCTATTTCCAACTTCTCTGCAGCAACAGCCCTCACAGCAGTCACAATCCTCTATGTATCAGCTACAGCAGCCGCAGCTCAGTGTGATGAACCAGCTGAAGGAACAGCTGGAGGAGAGGACGCGTATTCTGCAGGCCGACATTAAGACGCAGCAACGGGAGCTGCACGACATCAAGGAGAAGCTTCAACTTGCTAATCTGCAGGTAGATAAAAGAGAAAAACCTAAACAGTACATTCTACTTAAGCCAAAATAAACTTAACATAATCTTGTTTTGTACAAATAAACCCAAATAAAACATTTTTCTTTCCAGTTGAAAAGAAAAATGTTAAAAATACAACTTCCTTGCCAGTAATGGTGTAATGTCTCCACCTAGAGGCTAATGCTAGCTACTGCATGGCCCAGATAGCACCTTAGGTCACTATGGGAGTTTTTTTGAGTTGAACAAAATATAAGTTATTTTTATGGAATTAAATGTAGCATGGTTTTTTTTTTTAAATCAAACAAATATTTTCTGCTTCTTTACGATAGATGTTATTACAGCAGCCGATACACAATGACTTTAGCCAAGCCCAGCAGCAGCCTCAGCAGCAGGGCCCGGGAAGGCCAGCCCAGCAGAACCAGTCCGGTGTCATCAGGCAGCTTACAGGGCACCCTAAACCAGCTGCCTGCGGGGGGCACAGCTCATCCCCCCACGCTGCCCTGAGAGAGAACAGCTCACCGTCAACGCAGGTACAAAGCGTTTGCATCATGTTGCACTCTGCTGCTTTTAAACAATACTTAAATAAATTGTCCTCAGATAAAAGCAGCTGAATTCAATTAATTCTGTCATTTTCTGTTTGAATGATACAAAGAAACTTCCATCCAAGTTTTAAAGATGATTCATGTTTCTTATGATGGAATAACATTGGATATAAAGCTGTTTACTTCCACATCTGCCTGAGAGACATAATGTTTTGTTTACGGCCATGTAGGTCCAGCAGAGGATCGCACGAGGCGGGCAGACACAGTCGGTGAGTTTGCCCGTCCAGACAAACACGAGTCTGACAATGCCCTTCTACAGCAACCCTATGATGTTCTCTCAGACTAACACGAGGCCTCAGCAGGATGCAAACCAAAGACACACAGACAACCACTTCAGCCAAGACGGACAGTTACGGTAAGAGGTCTGAAAAGCACGCCTACACTGCACGCATAACGACCTTCCACTAATGGATTCTTCCTCCTTCAGAATGCTCCTCAACCAACCCACGCAGACGTTGGTTCCCACTAGCAGTGTCACCTCGCAGCCTTCCCAGTGCAACATGGGCATCTCCCAAACCCTGTGAGCAGCCAGAATCCCTGCACAGTGTGTGTTTCTGCACGTTTCCTCCTGTGTCTGAGTTCTTCATCGTTTCCCTCCTCACAGATACAGCTTGGACCAGCCTATCATTGCACCATCCTTCTCCATGCAGCAGGTCAACTGTAACGCAGTCCTTGTCCCCTCTCCCGTTTTCACGTCGCCTATAATGATCCCGCATAACACCTTCATCACACACCAGTCTCAGTCAACCTATCACAGTCAGCCTCAGGGCTCTCAGCACTCCTTGCAGCTCCAGCAGCCCCAGCAGTTCTTTCAGGTACAACGTCCAGGAGATGGTTTGTTCTTTGACTTTTTCATTTACTTGTACGTGCTTTTATTTATTTATTTTTTAATTGCACTTATTCTAAGGATAACCAAGACAACACCCTTGTCTAGACTGTTCAGGATTAGCTTTCACTGATGATACCAAGAGGTTTGGGTTCATGCTGTTATCTTTTGTCTGCAGATGAGTCAAGGACTTGTACACAGTGGGTCTGCTCCAGCTTTCTTACATGCCACCAATGTCCCACAGCAAAACACAGTGGGATACATTCAGCAGCAGCAGCAGCAGTCACAAGCACAGCAACAGCTGCCGCTAACACAGCAGCAAAGGCAATACCAACATTCCCAAAACCAGACTGGCAGTGTTTCAGATTTCCGGAATATGCTGACTCGGTAGCACTGGAGACTTTGTCAGAGCACTGAGATGAGCCTCGGTGACGCAGCCCGGCAGGTAGTAGCTCGCTGTAGCTTTCGGGAGTCAAACTTTACCGGAAGCTCTGCAGTGAAAACGCCTGAAAGTGAGAAAGCGCTTTCAATGTGACTTTTGATGCGAAGCCGCCTGTTCTCATGAAGCCGGCCTGCACGCCGCCAGAGAGAAACAAGAAGCCGAGTCTGGCCTCATCTGGAGTTTTTCTGCAGGATCTGAGGAGGCTGAGATGCTGGACCTGGATCGATCTCAGCTGGAACAAGTGGATTATCAAAGTTCTTAAGATGATGCTTTTACATGTTGATGCGTGGAAGTACGTCTGAAGGAGTTCTCTTTTTTAGTGTCTGTTTGCACTTTGTTACCAACCTCTACCCAAATGTACAATATTTATTTTTCTCTTATTCCTTTTCTATTCTGACTTTTTAGTGAGATTACTTATCAAATCTAAAGCCAGACACCATGCCCCAGCAGTAGGATATTATCCTTCACCCTTGCATGACGTATTACTTCAATGAGAAGAGAAAAAACTCATGAAGGGATTTGTGTGTGTGTATGCGTGTGTGTGTGTGTGTGTGAAACAGCTTCACAACAGCATCAGATATTCCTCCCGTTATTTTCCTAAAACACTGATTTAGGTAACTTCATGTCAAATCATGACAGACGGGCTTTACGGTGCAGTGCAATGGTGAGATGACCATATCAGAAACATGCAAAACACAACCTTTTGAAGCTTTGAGGGAGAGTTTCTAAGTATTACGAAGGTCTATCTAGATTTTTAAAGCCTCAATCTTGATCTGTAGAAGGGGTGCTGTAGCGATGCCACTTCTTCTCACCCAGAATGACAACAGAGCTCCGACGGTTGGAGTATTAGTGCTTCTGATGAGCTGTGAACGCGCGTTTTTGTGTGATAAACTGCCACCAGAAGCATGAAAGGAAACTGTGCCTTCTACCATGACGCTGTCATGGTGCGGTTTGGTGATTTAGTTTGATTACGGCTTTAAAAATCCAGCTCAGGTCCATTTGGAATATAAAAGGTATATTTTCATAAAGCATAATTACTTCTTTTAAGCATCAGATTAAATTAGAATACATCTAGATTTGTATCAGATATAGTACAAATATATATAAATATACATATACACATATATGAATGAATATATGAGTTTTACAACCTTACAGTGTCTGTGCTAATTATGTTTATTAATGTACCTCAACCCTTCTATTGTCTCGTGTGTGTGTATACATACATGCATAGACACATGCATGTATGTATATTATATATATATATATATATATATATATATATATACATGATATACATACATGCATAGACACATGCATGTAGGTATATTATGAATATATATATTTACACACAGATTAAAAACAGTAGTTTAAAACTCCTATGTTAAAAGTTGTAGTGTTCCTGATCCATGTGCAAATGACCCATCATGGATTAAAAAATATATATTTTTACTGTGCCACTGATCCACATGTGACAAGTCGCATTTTTTTTAAATTAACAATAAACAATCCAGCAAAAGCTGCAGAGGCAGATCTGTTATTGGTATTACGGGAGAATTCATCTGGGTTGAGTATTGGGTCTTATTTGGTCATATGAACTCATCATGCACCCTAACCACAACTACGTGATCTTATTTCTAAATTACTTTTTTGCATTATGTTCACCCTGAAAATATAGTCCACTTGCTGAAGTATTAATGAACCACAGCGTTTACTAAACACTTGGACTGCATGGCTTCCTGTCACACTTCAAAGTCAACTCTTGTCAGTGTTGGAAAATGTTACAGGCTTTTAATTCTGTCCCAATTGGACCTTATTATGCGACGATCTTATTAATTCCTCTTTAGACAAGATTTTCTTTTAGTTTGTTAAAGGAGTCCAAGCTGTATTTTTGCAGCTGCATTCCTCTAAATCAGTTTGTGTTTAAGAGTGAGCTGAAAACCACAAATATTACCTTAAATAATGTCTCTGCTGTGTGATAATTGTGGGATAGTAACAAAGATAGTATTGGAGCGTATTGTTGAGGCTCGATTAGCAGTTGTACGATGCCCAGAAAGGAAATCTCATTAAAGAAAATATGTCTATTTCTCTTCATAACAATCATTAAGATGACAGGATGGAAAAAGAAAGTCCCAGCTCCACAGTTTGACTATTTATAAAATAAAATTAAAACTTTTTCAAATTAAAACAGCCCAGCAGGAAATCAGTTTGTTGTTGCTGTTTCCTAGAAAGCAGCCCATGATGATAATAGTTTTTGGGGGTCTGCTCACTTATAGTTCTGCCGTAGTCCCATTCAAGAAAGGTGCTTCTCCTATTGAACGATAAAACTCAACACTAAGCATGTACGTACAGTGCCGTTTTACACTTTTCTATGTGCAATGTCGATTTAAACCAAGAATGTTAATTTATACTGTTTAAACGCTTCAGAACAGATGTATATAGAGGTGTATTATAAGCAGTTGTACCATGTAATTTATATGGAAGTATTTTTTTAAATGAAATATGTTCTGATCATTCCTTCAGCCGTATCTTGTTTTTAAAAAGGTACAATATGTATCCAGTGAAGAGAGCAGTTACCCAGGACTTAGTCTGCATGCAGCTGTGGTGCAGTGAGTTAGCAGCTCCCCAACACGAGATCAATCGTGACAGCCCAACGGTGAAAACTCAGAGTGGAGTTTTGCAGCCAGACTCCTCTCTAACTCTGGAGAGAAGGGTCCCCGAGATTAAAAGAGTTCATACCTTTTTATCAGTCAGAGTGCAGTGAACCATGTTCATCTCCTGCTGTTTAGTTCATAAAGAGTAATTAAGCCAAAGTAATTAAGCCTGAAAGTTACAAGAGAAAGTGCAATTGTGCATCATTATAAAAGGTATTTTGGCATGTCAGCAGCTCAGAATCCTTTTCTTCATCACTATGCTTCCACAAGGCTCAAACGTGTAACTGCTCCTGAAGGTTCAGCTCCGCCACCAACTCAAGGTGCCATAGATGACTGTTTGTCTGATTTCTGTCTTCATTAGTCATAATCCGAGTGGAAATGTTTAAATAAAATAGATAAACATAATAAAAAAATCCTAACCCAGCAGAAAGTCCATCTTTCCAGCAATGATGGTAAAATTCCTCTTCAAAGACGACTTCATGCAGAGAAGGTTTCTTTGTGAACCTGGTAACTGTTTTTTGGTTTGCCTTGCAAAGGTGGTTTAGGGAAAATCTGCTCATTCATTTCCTCCACCTGAATTATTTTGCTTCAGATGTCAGGTGATCTTTAAAGTTATTTAGCTGTGTATCACTTCACAAAAAGTTGTAAATAATCTGTCTGCTCCGTCTTTGTAGTCGAGATAAAAGTGCTCTCCTGTCTGCTGCACCAGTATATTTTTTCCTCCCGTTTCCTCTTCGGTCTTCAGAATGATGTTCTGTTTTTCATTGAGTGTCACTGTTTTGAACTTATGTGAACTTGATCACACAGAAATGATACTTTTTCTGATTTGTAACATATTGACTGACACCTCACCTGTGAGTGTGAGCAGTTGGATCAATGCTTTCTGTGTAAGATTTGCCAGGACATGAACAAAACGAAACCTGGCTTACAGCCATTTTCAGTGCAGAAACAAACAGTGAATATATTGTATAATAGAATGTAAAATAAAAGAGTAAAATACTGTAGGCTACATAGTTGTTTATTTTATTTCTTGGAGATTAAATATGTATGTTACATGATTTTACAATTGAAGTAATTTTGTAACATATAAAGTGTCTTATTAGAGGAGGTGATGCGTTTTTTACGTTGAAGTTGATGTTGCACAGTCACTTGTGTGGCTTGTTGTCTCTGTAATTACTATAAAAATGAAGCTTTAAATATATTAACGTTGTAATAAAAGTAACTAAAATTAAGTTTACACTCTAAATATCTTGATATTAATTATGAAATATTGAATTATTTATAAATCAGCCGGAATATTGTGAAATATTTGAAAA
The DNA here is from genome assembly GCA_037177335.1 of Kiunga ballochi. NCBI lineage: Eukaryota > Metazoa > Chordata > Actinopteri > Atheriniformes > Pseudomugilidae > Kiunga > Kiunga ballochi. Next base: position 5,755,947 of record JBAMIG010000016.1, on the reverse strand, counting down.
TAAATATGTTTAAACATATGTATTGCTAGTCCTGAGCGACGTTTTTACTTTATGTTTCTCACTTTTGGCTCTTATGCAGAAATGTCTCGTATCAGATAGGCTGGTTTTCCTCCGTATTATCAGTATCCTAAACTTATAAAACGATTGAATTGTACTTGTTACAAAAAGGTGCAATTTTATAGATTTCAGTATTTTAATCATGAAAAAAGTACAAATCATGTGAGATACTCGACTCATCTTACAGAATAAGTGTTGCTGTTGGAATGAGTTACATGATTAACGCTCGTACATATAAGACGCTTTTTATCTGTGTATCTTTTAATTGGGGGAAACCTCTGTCACTCTGTAAATCTTGTTGATAAGGATTTCCACTTTGTCTCCACCCAAATGGCAAAGGTCCAAGATGCACACAACATGTGTGTCCTCTAGCTCGCTGGCCGTCAGTAACATCTCTGCAAGAAGAAAACCAAATGTTGGAAAAGCAAGCTTCAGGCACCAAGACAAGCGTAATGTGCCCCCCCTGTGGTTACCGGGCTCAGGAAGACTTGTATGTGTGTGGTTGGCTGCACCGCTGACAGGAGAGAGGAAGCCGGACGAAAGGCTGGACAGCATCGTGTTGTCATGTGTATCCCAAACAAGACCAACAACCCGAGGGTCATCAGAGCGAGCAATGGGGAAAAAAGCAGCATCGACAGCTATCTGCTTATTAATACCTGTAAAAAACATTTAAACACGTTTTCACTGCTCCTCTAAGGTGAGAATGTTTTGTAACAGGGTGACTCAGTCCTCTGTGATTTAGTTTCCGCTGACAGCAGAACCACAGCATGACTCATTGATGACGTAAATGTAATACAATATAAGCTTAAAGGTCAGTTCGCTGTTTATTCAGCGCTAAATGAACAAGACATTTTTGTCCGTTTGAGACATCCGCTCATAACGAGGACAAATTTGTGACCTTGTTTTATTCTCTGATGTACGTCACTTTGGATAAAAGCGTCTGCTAAATGCCCTTTAGAATAGAATAGAATAGAGTAGAATAGAATAGAATAGAATAGAATAGATTTTCTGCATGAGAGGCAAACGTGTGAA
>JBAMIG010000016.1:5731798-5748811 GCA_037177335.1 Kiunga ballochi | reverse complement strand
AAAATATAGGACAGACGCATTTTGATGTATATACCTATGTATTTATGTATGTATATATGTATGTATATATGTATGTATATATGTATGTACGTGTATGTCCAGGTATGAATGAATCTGCATATATTTATAAGTATGTGCATGTAATATAATTCTGTGTTACTTGTGCATAGCCATGTGAGAAAAAAATAAATCAAATGAAAAATAATTATGATGCAGTGTGTGATGAAGCTGCTGACCAGCATGAGGAGGAGGTTCCAGCCTAAATAAACATCTGATGTTTGTACTGGGATGTTTCGCAAGCAGTTTAATCTGCAGACTTTGTTACACCAAAATGTACTCACTCTAATTCCAAAAATTCATGAAAACTGTGTAAAGTAGTATTTGAGTTTGTTTAGTGCAAGTAGATTAGCAAGGTGTCTTTTAACCAGACAGGGTCCTCCTAGACAGATGAAAAGATTATAGTTTTGATTAGTAAAATCTTAACTGGGCTGCAGCAATTGTCTAACTGATATGACTGTCACAATTTCACGCACTCCCATACTTCTTTCTCCAAACCCCAGTGCTCTAGTCTGTACCACCAGTCTGTGCCACTTTTGTATCAATAATAAGTTATAGAAAATGATTGACAGTTTCCAAAACAGCTGTCCAGTCTAAAAATTCATAGATGTAACTTCACAACCACAGTATAGTTTTTTATTTTCATTGACTAATTTTTTTTGTCAAATTTCCATCTTGTAATTTATAAAACAAACCCATGAACCAAGATTTTTTTTGCTCAACATACGGTTTTATATATTAAATACAAATGTTTCAACATATTCAAATTCACTTTTGCATCACAGAATGGGGATGGCTTCTTCTTTCGTAAGTGAGCTATATTTAATTCAGGAAAAGGCTGAAAAGTGGAAAAAAATTAAGCGAACATTTCAAACATATATAAAAATGCTGGTGAATATACCAAATTATGTATAAGCATACATACCTTGAAATAAGTTTAGAAATTAGCAAAGGGTTGCGCCTCTAAAACTACAATCCCAGAATGCATTGCGCCCTTGGCAACATTTCTTGTCGACGTGGGAAGGGAGGGATTCACACAAACAAATGTCTTCGGTTTTTCTGTAGGAAAGCTTTACTGATGACCGTGACATGTCAGGGGAATTTATTAAAGAGTTTCATGACATTTGAAATATGTGGCTTAAACCCGAAGAGATTCTGCTGAAAAACGCGTTTAAATTGTGGGTCACCGAGAAGGATAATGAGTATTTCGTTCTGCAAAGGAGACGGGGGTACGGAGAAGGTGGTGGCGGACTAACAGGTAAGGCTAGCGGTTTGGGTTTTGCTTCTTTGAAATGTTCAGATCAGGTGCCATCGTGTCACAAACCACTTGAAAATACAAGTTGTTGCTACGCTAACTCTTCGTTTACATCGCTTTGCTGAGAAGTTGTTTGACATTTTCATGGCGGTGTTTGTTGGGCGTTAGAAAAATAGCTTTTTTGCAACAGGTTGGAGTCAGGTGTCCAAATAATGAGTCACTTTAAGCATTGAACAGCTGTTTGTCCACTTAGTCCACACTGACAATGTCTTTTACTGTACACATTAAAGCATCTGGCTATTTGCTTTGTGCTTTTGTTAGCTATATAATTGACGAGGGATGCTAATTTTATTTGTTGATGAGTTGAATTAATTGTACTTGTAGTTATTTACAATATGTAAAACCTTAAGCTGTTGCTATGTCTGGCTTACTGGAGGATACTCTTAATGCAGCCCGGTTTGTAAACTTTGCCTACTAATTTTCACCCCTTTTTAATTATTTTATTTATATTTTTTATATATTGCTTATGTGATTAGTTCAGACAGTCTGTGCAATCACTTTCTCTCCCAACCTAAAAATAAAGCATTGAATTGGTATCCTCCAGGGATGATAAATGCATCAGCATCTTTGTGGAGACATTGATGCTTACATGACTTGTCACGTTGTAAATAAGGTCATATCACAGCTTTGTTAAACAGGGCATATCAGCAACTATAAAAGAAAATCTTTATTAGCTTAGAGTTGTATATACTTATCATTTTAAATATTGATTAGCATGTGGTTTTTCAAGCTGTTTAAAAAAAAATACACACAAGCTTTGACACTATAAAAAGGCAGCATTTCTGTTCATATGACGAGATAAGCCAGAAAAAAAGCCCATATGAAATACTACTATAAGATCTAACAATGATATCCTGATATATTTGATGTGTATCTAGTGCATTAATGTCAATTGTCAGTTGAGCAATATTGATCAGCATTGATGACAACCTAAATCCCTTTAACTATGTTTAAGAGTGCTTGACAGCTCTCTTTAAGACCATATGTACTGCTCGTGTTCAGCAGCAGGACTCTGTAATACTGATGCAGTGCATTAGATCATGATTTCTGCACAAGCTTGTTAATAATTCATGGTGGGCTCAGCAGGGAGAGAGTGTAAAGGTAAAAGATTTGGCTAATTTTAGGTTTGATGGGAACCCTGGGGATTATTTGTATCCAGAGTCAGTGTATGATACGGACATTAAAAAACCTTAAGAGTGGAGATGAAAAATGAATCATGAACTTTGGTTTATTAGACAAGTGTGGATAATTTAGTAAGATATATTATGATCTGTTAAAGCTTGTCATAGTTATTAGAAATATATCTGAAATTTATAATATGATTTCATGTGTAATATTACTGATTAAAAAATAAAATAAAGTGAATGCATTGTACTTTACAGGCCTACTGGTGGGAACTTTGGACACTGTGTTGGACTCCACATCAAAAGTTGCTCCCTACCGCATCCTTCACCACACACCAGACTCCCAAGTATACTGGACGATAGCATGTGGTATGTGGGGGCATTTTCATCTCCCGTCTCTACTGTCATATCTGCTACATTTTTATTAACAACACTTCTGTGTTTTAAATGTCTGTTTAATCCTTTTCTGCATCAAATCATTTGTTTTTGATGGATGAAAGTCTAGCAAAATTCCTCCCAAAGTTGCCCACAACAAATCTGTTCATTTATGTATCTTTTTTTCAGGTGTCACCAAAGAGGAGATTGTTCAGCACTGGGACTGGCTGCAGCAGAACATCATGAGAACACTCTCTGTTTTCGACTCTAGTGAAGATATCACCAGCTTTGTACAGGGAAAGATTAGAGTAAGAATTTGATAAGCTAACATTATAACCTCTTAGTAAGGCTGTAATCATTAAATGTATAATTGTGCAATTGTAGTTCATTAACGTGTTGCTTTGTCCTCTCTAGTAACCATGCGTGTGCCATGTTTTTAGGGCCTTATTGCAGAGGAAGGGAAAACCTCTCTGGTGCTGGAGGAAGATCCTGAGAAATTCAGAGAAGCACTTCTGAGGTTTGAGAAGTGGTTTGAGCTGCCCTCAGAGGAAAAGCTGGTCACATATTACTCATGCAGCTACTGGAAAGGCAAAGTACCATGTCAGGGCTGGCTCTACCTCAGCACAAACTTCCTATGCTTCTATTCATACCTCCTGGGAGCTGAAGGTAAGCCTCCTGTGACATCCTTTCCCTTAAGGCGTTGTTTGGTTGTGTGTAAGAGTGCAGGGGCACGTAATACCCACCATCAAGAACTATTTTGAAGTTTTTTTTTCTTTTCTCAGGTGAAAATGGCTCTTAGTCATAACTGCTTTATGAGAAAGCCATTATATGTGACCTAACCGTGGAGTCTTAAAACAGTTTTGGATAATAGGTAGACCTGAATTTTAGGTCACAAAAAGACATTTCACAAGGAGGTCTTAAGTATTTACTATTTTTCCCCAGCTCCTAAAACAATTCCTAGTTACTGTTGTTGTCCTCACTTGTTTTGCTGTCTTTGCAGTGAAACTGGTCATTTCCTGGGATGAGATCTGGAGACTGGAGAAAACGTCTAATGTTCTTCTGACTGAGAGCATCCATCTTCTGGCTCACGGAGAGGATCATTACTTCTCCATGCTGCTGCACCTCACTGAAACTTTTGTTATCATGGAACAGCTGGCTGACTATGCCATCAAGCGTCTGTTTGATAAAGAGGCTTTCCAGAGAGAGCCAGCACTTTCTGACCCCCTGCAAATTACCAAGAGGTGCCGTTACCCTGCTATACTGCACATTTTTTACTCGATCCTGTTTATTTAAAAAAGGTAGCAGCAAACAAACAGAAAATTCGACCTAATCTGTTAAAATCATGCTAATGTTTCAGGATCATTGTTTGCTTCTGTAACTGAGGCTAATGATATAATATCTGAACAGTAAAAACAGCAAATGATCATTTATTTTCCTGTGCTTTCCCCTCAGAGGCCTCGAAGCTCATGCAAAGAGTGAGCAGTTCCGCACATTTTTTCGGCTTCCCAAAGAGGAAAACCTGTTAGAGGTGCATGAGAGCTTCTTGTGGGTGCCCTTCAGCCATTATAACACACTGGGAAAGATTTGCCTCTCTGAGAACTACCTGTGTTTCGCCAGTCAGGATGGAAGCCAGTGCCATGTCATTATTCCAATGCGAGAGGTAAAGCACATCGATTAAAAGCACCGTCTCACATAGCATCGGGCTAACTAATGAAAAGCTGAAAGACTCACACAGTGACCATCTGCTCTGGCAACATTTCTGCCTTCCAGGTTGTTAATGTGGAGAAACCAGACTCCAGCAGTAGGGCTTTAACTGTGTGCGTGCGTGGCAAGAGAGCGTTGCGGTTCTCTGAGGTGCGAGACTATCAACGGGTTGCAAACGCAATCCGTAGCAGGTGTGGGATTAGTGCCAGCCCCCAGCACTCTGCATCATCTGAGGTAGCATCCTGTAGATCATTTATTTGTGCCATTTTCATCTCATAGTCTGCTGTGGTTCCTGATGGTGAGAGTGATTTGTTTCTTTGTCACTGTAAGGCCATACGAGGCGAATGCCAGTCCCTCATAAATCATTTTGAGGACAATCCAGAGGACGTGACTCTCATGGTGGGACAGAAAGACAGCAGCAAGGCTGTAAGCACTGAAGCCCTCATGACTGTATTCCACCCCCAGGATGTTGAAAACCTTGATCCCAAAATGGTAAGCATCAGAGCTTTAAAAAAAAACCCACAGAAAACTACTTTTATTAGCCTCAGTTAATGTGCAGTAATGTGGATTATCATCACATGGCTTTATTTACCAGATCCAAGTGCAGTTTAAATGAATGCTAAACCAAAGATTGATGTGATGGAGCAAGATTAAACTACATTTTATCTGCAGGATAAATGTATAAAGTTGTGCTATTATCTGTTGTTTATGGACATTTTTAACTCACTTTCTGCTTGTCTAATGGGGGGAATATACTCACCAACGTTGAAGCAAAGTAGAATTTGAAGCACAGTTAAGTTTATGCTTTGTGTGACTTATTCTATTTGAAAATAGATGCTAGATGTATGCTTTTTTTTGGTTAGTTTGTTTTTGGCATGGGCTGCATGGTGGTTTAGTGGCTAGCACCGCGTGGTTTGAGTCTCGGCTCGCAAGTTCTCCCCATGTTGGTGTGAGTTTTCCTCCCACTGTCTAAAGACATGTATGTTAGGTTGATTAGTCATTTGAAATTGTCCTTATGAGTGAATGTGTGTGTGTGAAGGATCAGTGACCTGTCTAAGGTGTATCCCACCTCTCACCCAGTGATTGCTGGGATGGGGTCTTGGGTACCCATGACCCTTCCTTTGAACCAATGGTACAGATAATATATGGATGTATGGATGGATGCTTTTGGCATCCAGAGCACATTAGAATAGATTCTGCTGAAAAACCTCCAGATCATGGATCTTTAAATCTAGTTGGATTTATTCTACAGAGCTGGTGGATTAATTGAACTGCTTTCTCTGATTTTAGAAACCTCTTATTCTATTCATGTAAGTGTATTTAAGTCATGTTTATTTGATTATGTATAATCTGCACCTAGACCATCTGGTGTGATGGTCTAGGTGCAACAAAGAAGTTCACAAATTGAATAATTTTTCTGCTTTCACTCCTGCAAATCCATCCCATTCTGACTGGATTACCATGATGGAATAGTAATGGATCAAAACTAGATATTTATGTTACTCAGTGTTGCGCTTCCGATAAAGACCTAAAGCATGTAGCAGCTAGCAGGTTTTAAGTGTTGTCCTGTCCATGTGTCTAATAGCTTAAAGAAAAGATGAAGGAGCAGTCTTGGAACATCCATTTCTCTGAATATGGACGTGGGACAAGTATGTTTTTCACCAGGAAGACTCGAGACTTGATTGTCCGTGGAGTACCAGAGGCGTTGAGAGGAGAGCTGTGGATGCTACTTTCAGGTAGTATTTACACATGAAAGCTGTTTGTTCAGGTCACGCACGATCCAGTAACATGCAGTGTCTGATCTTTTTTTAAAAAAAATTCATCTACTTATGATTTTAAGTAGCTGTGTGAGATGATGACAGCGTTTGGATTGACTGTGAGTGTGTGTGACTTTGTAGGAGCTGTAAACGACATGGCCACTCATCCCGGCTATTACACTGAGCTGGTTGAACAGTCTCTGGGCACAAGCACTCTAGCTACAGATGAGATCGAGCGAGATCTGCACCGCTCTCTGCCTGAGCACCCAGCCTTTCAGAGTGACACGGGAATATCAGCTCTACGCAGAGTTTTGACTGCCTATGCCTACAGAAACCCCAAAATTGGATACTGTCAGGTACTTGTATTTCTCTTGGGATGGAAAACTGGTTCCTAAAAACACTCAGATGTTTTTGTTTGTTTTTAATCTATTGAGAAACAATAATTTGTAGGCAGGGGTTTAACACTGAAAATGCACACATGGAAGCAAAATTTTCACTATGACATGACATTTTTAGATAGCTGTGGGTATTTGCAGTATTGAAAAAGGACTCATCTCTTTTATTGTTTTCTATTATTTCTACAATTTCCCTTTTCTTTAGAGATGTCTGATATTATCAGGCGATATCTGCATTAAAATATGATATTGGAAATTATTATCAGATTTTACTTTTTATTTTAATGACGCATTTTTCACAACATATACATATTATATACAAAACTATTCAGCTATGTCTCCTCTAACTGAAAATGACTGAAAATAGGAGAGAGGCCAAATATAGCTTATTTTATAAAAAGAAATGAAAAAATCAGATATTTGTTAAAAAGAAGCCAATATTAAATCTCCCTACGTTTCTTATTTCTTTTAAACTGATCTTGAGCAAGACTAATATCAAAGAACTTGTGAAGGAACTAATTTATAGGGAATATTTTGACGCTAACACAGCTTTCAGCATTCACACACATCTCTTTAATGATATCTGCAAAGTGAATGGTGTTTTAGAAAGAATCAATTTATTTGGTGAAGCACAAAATGTCAGTACATTCATTTATCTTAAATAGTTTTTTTCTTATTAATCCAATTTTGTATTATTGAATATTGTTACCCACAACCCTGTTCAGGGAATAAATGGTAGAAGACGGATGAATATTGTTATTTGCAACTAAATCTGCTGACTCTGCTTGTATTGATTGCTTCTAATAGAAAATGGATGAGGCAACTTGTGTCTATTGCATTAATTTATTTAAACAAAGGACATGGTATTTGTGTTTTTTTTCTGTAGTTTTAGGGAAAGTATGTAACAGTTGTTCCCTTTTCTCCCTTTTAGGCCATGAACATACTCACTTCAGTTCTCCTGCTGTACGCAAAAGAAGAGGAGGCTTTCTGGCTGTTAGTAGCCGTCTGTGAGAGGATGCTACCAGATTACTTTAATCGGCGAATAATTGGTGAGATGCTGAATTCTGACTGCATTTCCACTGGTAAATTTCCCATGTAGAATTTCAACTGAGTCCTAACACTACCACTTTTCTGCCAGGTGCTTTGGTTGACCAGGCTGTGTTTGAGGACCTGATCAGAGAAAACCTCCCTCAGCTGGTCGAGCACATGACAGACCTTAGTTTCTTCTCCTCTGTGTCCTTGTCCTGGTTTCTCACTCTCTTCATCAGCGTCCTGCCTATCGAGAGTGCCGTAAACGTGGTGGACTGTTTTTTCTACGATGGCATAAAAGCTATCCTACAGCTCGGCCTCGCCGTGCTGGACTACAACATGGAGGCTCTGATCAGCTGTCACGATGATGCAGAAGCGGTCACCATCCTCAACAAGTCTGTATGAATTTCAGCAGATGGAGATGGAGAGGATTTTTAAACATTATGATGCAATAAATCACTTTTTTCTTTTTTACTGATGATGTTATTTCAGATTCTTTGACAGCGTGACAAACAGAGACAGCCCGTTGCCTCCAACAGTGCAGCAAGCTTCGGTGGGCAATAATGACAAAGCCTCTCACACCAGTGTAGATATCAGCGAGCTGATCCGAGAAGCCTATGAGGTATTACAAGATTCTCCCATGTTAGACTTGAGTGATTTCTGTGATTGACTCCATCATTATATTTGTAGAAATATGGAAACATCCGTTCGGAGGAAGTTGAGAGTTCGAGGAAGAGAAACAAACTCTTTGTGATCCAGACTCTGGAGGATACAACCAAGCAGAATGTGGTGAGTTTATAATGATTAATACTGTGTTCTTGGTACCAAAACAATAAGGATTCATTTAATGTCACTTTTAGATCCGGGTTGTGTCACAAGACGTCCGATTTAATGTTTCGCAGCTTGATGAACTTTATAATCTATTTAAGGTGAGTAGGAAACGTAATGGAGCATCGGTACAGCCGTATAAGAAGTAAAAGAAAAAGTAACAAGGATGTCAAGTTTCTCTTTTTCTTCCTTATTTCATTCAGAGGCAACATTTCCTCAGCTGCTACTGGACAATGAAAAGTCCTGCTCTGCTCCACCATGACCCCAGTCTGGCCTATCTGGAGCAGTATCAGTTGGGTTTCCAACAGTTCAGCCTGCTCTTTTCCCTGCTCGAGCCCTGGACTTTCTGCAACTCCAAGAGCTCCCTCTCCCTTTGGGTTTTCCGCTTAATAGACGAGAACCAGGACGGTCTCATCAACTTTAAAGAATTCTGCTGCGCCCTCGGCAAGTTCCTTCGATCGCTGATCACTGCTAACTTGTTTTTTTTTTTTTCTTTTTCCTCCCAGCTGCTGTAACTGCATATTGTTTCGTTCACAGATACTTTATACAGCGGATCGTTCACAAATAAGCTGAAGTTTCTCTTCAGGCTGCATCTGCCTCCAGGTTAGTGCAGAGCAACTGCTAAATTCAGCAGCTGCTGCTCTCCCACGTGATTATTGCAGCTCTTAACCTATTTAGTTGCTTCTGTGTCATCTCCCTTTGTAAACAAAACAATAGCATCTTCAGCCTTTGACTCATTCCTATCCTCACATATGGAGATTGTGAATAAACTCCTGCTAGTTCAAAGTTCAGTTATAACGTGTGCTTTTAGGATTCTTGCTGTGATGCTAATGTCACTGAGTACAGAAGCATGGGATGTAAAGCCTAAAGTCAGATAGTATGATATAAGGGCTGCACAGGGCGTGAAAACAAATGCTATTTTAATAATCGGCTACATAACTCAGGAATTGTTGAATGAGAGGTTTGCTGGGGGGGCTGGATATTGTCCTTGAATATGTTGCTTTTCTAAGCAGGATGTGTTACTACATGCATTGGGCTGGGGTAAGAATAGTTCATGTCTGGTGAAAGAACTTGCCTTGGTAATGTTTTATTATAAGGATCCGTTGGGGGAAAATTGGCAGTGGGTTTGTTTCTTATAAAAATAGGTTTTATGCAGAGGAAGTGATGCTTAAATTACATCTGACAGCTTAGCAGCAGACAAGCCCTGAGTCACCGTTTGTGCTGTGTCGGTCCAATGGACATCAGGAGGCAAAGCTTGTTTTCTGTCTGTGGGAAAGTGCACATAGCTTCAGCACCAAGGACAGGTCACATTCTGGTGCCACAATCCAGACGACATGTCTTCTGATCCACGTTCCTGGCACTGTACAGTTCTCTCATCTTCTTTCTCTTTGTGAATGAAAGCTCCAGAAGCTAAACCAAAGCTTCCACTCATCGGGGAATGGAAATCGTGTGCCTTTTCAGAGCTGCGAGTCTGAAACACTCAGTGCAGCAGCTGTACTCTCTTATCAGTTTTAATCAGGGGGAAGTGTCTGCTTAGTTACATCATCCGTCTTCTTGTTGTACCTTTGAACTTACAGCTACAGGTTTCATAAAGTTTACATTGCCTTGCACAATCAATAACTAGCTTGCACACTGATAAATGGTAAAAAGTGAAGGAAAGGAGGCTTTCTGTGTCATTCAGGTCCAGGCGTTTGCAATATGAAGCTATTGGGACCATAAAGAGGCATCGCTGGCTTGTGAGATATTGTTTATTCATGCATGAAAGCAGCACGCACGCTTGCCCACATGTGGTCATCAGTGTGGGTCTAAAATAAGGTTACCTTGCTCCAATAGGAACTGCGAACAAGATTTTTGCATACCTCCACTTGGATGTATTATGTAATGAATGAATAAAATGCATCTTATTCAGTGTGCTTTCTGTCACCAGTCCAGGTAACTTCCTTAAAGTAAACATGAGCAGAAAATGAGAAGTATATGAAGATTTTAGCAGGAAACCATTCGAGAGCTAAATTTCACCCAGAATATGTGAAAATAATGTGAAGGGAACTAAGGAGTGAAATGCAGGGAAACCTTCTAACAAAGACATGGGTCTAGATTGATAAACCATTTAACCACATAGAAGACATGTGAATGCTTTTTCTCCACAAAACTGGTATTTTATATAAAAAAAAAGCTTGTGTGGTGAGAATCTGTGCATCATAAACATTGTTCAGAAAGATAAAAACGTTTTTAATGTCCGTTATGTGTAAACTAAAACTGAGGTGATATATTTTACTGTGGAAAAAAAACAAATTCATGTTGAATTACTGCCCATTTATTGTCTCATTCAGTGTTTACCTGATACTCTGACTCAGTTTGGGTGTTTTTGGAGGCTATAAATTATTAGCTGGTTGTCCAGATTGATGACTATAGATAGACTCTAATGCAACGTTTTGGGCCACTGGCTTGTCTCAATGGGAAGCAGTCGTGATGGATTTGTGAATCTGTATCTGCTTAGCAATAATTTCAGACTGTATATAGTTTAGTTTAATATGTGAATCTGTTGCAGAGAAAGCAGAAGTCATTGCTCGATGTGTAATGCATGAATTGATTGCACCTTTTGGTCACTGGGTTCACACCCTGTTTTTAAATCTCTGCCTGGCCATTAGCAATGAGCTAAATGCTAACTAATGTTTTAACTCGACAGAACTGAAACCACAAAGTGAAGCAGATATACTTTTATTTCTGTTAACCAGTATGTTAATTAAAATGAACTCTTAAGCTATAATTGATGAGGAGATATTAGTTGTAGTTCTGTATGAGGATTATTCAAAAGTTATCAGCTTTTTCTGAGCTGTTATTCAGAGCTTTGCCACATTATTACCAGAAATGTGCATTAATGTGGGCTTTATTGCAGGACTTGTGCTTTTAACTCAAATAATAACTCGGTAAGTGGATATCCGGGGAATCTTTTAAAAATGGTTTATTAAAGTTGCTTGTGTTGCTTTTCCTTCACCTCTGTCTCTTCCTTCCTCTTACAGTCGGTCTCTTTTAGCTTTTACAGGTAGTCTTTTGCACTTAAAGGAACACAGAATCCAGAACTTTATTCCTGCAGCTGAAGACTCTTCTCACCTGAGTAGACTCTCGGGTTAGCCTCTTTATTCTCTGTTCCCCTCAAAGCTCAAATTTCCCCCTTTTCTTCTATAATTATGTGATATAATTATATAATATATATTATTGATTTAAACTATGTCTCAGTAGTTTGTTTATTTATCACTTTTGTTTCAGCGTTTGATCTGGCAGAAGATGGTGTGATAAGAAAAAGCCCTGAGAGAGGTAGAATTTTTCCTAAAAATGGTGCAATCTTCACTTTTAAGACATCTACTTTCTTAGGTGTGTGTGACATTTTACATTTTATCAACTGACAGGCAGAGGAAAGGTGGATCTGCAGGCCTACCTGAAACAATGGCAAAATGAAATACTAAAGAAAGAAGAAAGCATCAAGGACCTCCCCAGAATTAATCAGGTGGTTTATTTTAATACCTAATCATATTGCCTTATTAGTTTCCTTTAAATGTGAAAAATAACCCCTGTTATGCATCTCTCCTCCTCTCAGTCTCAGTTCATTCAGTTCTCCAAAACTCTCTACAATATTTTTCACGGAGATCCCGAGGAGGAGTCACTCTACCGGGCTGTTGCCCATGTGACCAGTCTCCTCCTGAGGATGGAGGAGGTGGGGCGAAAGCTGCAGGAGCCAAGCAGCCCACGCGAGACTAAAAAACCTGCCAGCACATCAGCTGCGGAGGAGTCTTCAGCCGAAGAGGCCTCGACCACCCCAGAGGGCTCGGATACCTCCAGCTCCCACATCAGCCAGGATGCTGACCAATCAGAGACAGAGTGGTCTTTCTCCTTCGAACAAGTCCTGGCATCTCTTCTTAATGAACCCACCATAGTTGGGTTCTTCGAAAGGCCGGTTGATATCCATACAAAGCTAGCACAAGCTAGGGTGGCCCAGTTGAAGCTAAAGGCAAATAAATGAAAGGAAGCATAAGTTTTAGTTTGCTTCTGACTCCTACAGGCTATCAGAATTTCCTAATTCCACATTGCATAGGTTGTTAAAGCAGAGTAAGATTACTTTGATGACATAAATAATTAGAGGATATAACAAACATGGAGTGCAACCTTGTGTGTGTTTAATGCAAATGAACAGCAACTATAGCAGATAAAACATAAACCCATCATCTAAAGACACTGTCCTGTAACAGTCTGCCAACAAACGTGTTTTTATTATTAAGTGTTGTTGCAGACATATGCAGTCATTCCTCACATATAATTATGCATTTTCAACCTGGATGATGAATTTAATGCTTTTTGTCTAGAGTTTAAAACAACTGTAGAACCAAGTACTTTTATATGTGGTGTAATAAGACGCATTGATTACTCCGTTTCCAGGCGAAGGCAAGCTGACCGAGAGATTCCCTTTTAAATGGCTCAATGTAAATGCTCGTTCAGATTAGTAGCCGCTGCTTTAAAGTAAAACTTGTGTATGCTTGTCTGTTTTGACTTGGGTGTCATCATTGTGCTTGAATGTAAGAAACACCAGCTGTATTGTAGGATATGTTAGGATAGTAGGTTAAGGACAAGTTTGTTGTGTTGTCCTTGGAAGCCATAAACCTGATTATCTGACTCGGATATGTTTCATTGGGAGCAAAAAAAATTAATCGTGGTAATTTATACTTGCAATAACATACCAGAGCAGGTGGTATACCACACACAAGGTTAGCTTATCATAGCATGATTTGGTTTGTCAGACTGAAAATTTCCACACTGCTGCTGCATCCTTTTGCGCTGTGTGTGTGTGTATGTGTGTGTGTGATCTTCACAGTGCTGTTGGTTGTAGTCTTACTGTTTATGTACTGCAGGATGTTACGCTTTAGTATGTGCAGCGTTTCGTACATAAAGGTCCGTTTTTGAGTATTGCATTTATCGAAGTAAGATAGAACATGCTAGTAGGCTGTAAACCTTTTGAAGGATGTCATGTTTTAATAAATCTCAGGGTGACGTTTGTTCAGAATGACGGGAAGCAAAGAGTTATTTTTCAACCTGGGATAGAGATGTATATCAGTACATGATGGAGTTATAAATAGGATACATCTTAGCTGTAAATGTAATATATAGAGCATGTGTAGCATAATGGACAGGAATTTGCTAGCCCTTGGCAAACTGCTATTAATACTTGCCAGAGAAAGCCAGTATCACTGTATTTGTTTATTTTTTTCTTCCTTATTTTTGTCTTTCCTCTTGCTTCTCTCAGTGAGTAATTTGCACAGTTGTTTGAGATGCACAGGCTGCAGATGTGTCTGTATCGCAGCCAGATCTCAGAAGGCAAGAGATTCTTAAAGGTCATGACCGCTTCAACTGCAGCTCGTCTCCTCTTGGGGCCAAAATCACAATTTATAAAGCTTTTACAGCGTCTGCTTGTGCTGGGGATGTGGTGTGTTAGCCTCTTCATAAGCGCAGCTTCTACTCTGTTTGCTCTTTTTTATAGGGATGCATAATTTTTCTATTTGCTAAACTATTCTTTTTTTTTTTTGACTGACCAGTTGTTTTGTTTTCTTTTATTTAGGAGCAACCAGAAAAGTATTTTCTTGTGATTATTGTGGGTCCTAATTGTGAAAATGAATGGAAACGTATATGTGGAGCTGACACTAAGAAACACCCCTGTTTGCACATAAAATCCATAAGAAGATGTAACCTCTATGACCCATAAGGCTTCACAGTTCATAATGTTATAATTAAACTCAGAAGCGCTCGATTTCAGTCTGATCTAAACCATAAAATCTGCAAATCAACATTATTTAAATCAAGTTTTGTCTCAGATTTTATGCTGCATTTGAAACCAGAAATGATTATAAATCGTGTGGCAGCTTTTTGTCTAAGAGTCTCTGTGGGTTATGAGAAATTGCATGTTTAATTTCTAAATAGTATCTTATGATGTCATCTTAAAACTAAGAAAGTCAACTTTGCTTTAACGAAATCATCTCTTGGTCTTTCTGCAACCGTTAAGATCAAACAAAGCCTGATGCTAAATGTTTAGTTTGGATGCCCAGTTTTAAATTTTTATTTCATTCTGAACATTTTTTGGTTTTTAAAACTTGATGTTCTGATGTTTCTGTTCAGGATTTATTTCCATATGAATGCACCAGAATAAAGAGCGATGATTGAGAAGTTGTAAGGCCTTGATATGTTTTATATTTTTATATTTATATTTTCACCAACCAGCATTAGCGAATAACATTAGCTTTGATTTTTACACAACACGGTGAATTTTCTGACCTGCAGCTTTGTACAGTTTATTCTGAACCTTGCTGCTTGGTCTGTCAAACTTTACCTCAAATATGGAAATTTATTGCTGCTTGACAACAGCTGTCTTCCCCACCAGTAAACAATAAATAACTGCAGTTCCACACATGTGGTCTAACAACCCTAAAACAGTGATTAAACCTTTAAAGCAAGCATGACACTTTCAATGGATGTTACTCGCATTAGGTTTGGCCTTTTAAAGTCATTAGACAGCCTAGAGATGAAAGGCAGGACAGGATAAGTCTCAGTAGTGTTTTGTGAGAATATATTTAATTATTCTATGCTTCAAGAATATGTTATGAACCAAATTTTAATGGTATTTATACAAACAAAAATCTATATATTTTTTATTACTAATAGATAAAAATTGAACTAACTCAGGTTTGTGATTTCATGCTTAAACATTCAGAGTCTATCATTGCTTATGAACTCTTGTCTGCCAGATTCACAAGGAGCAGTGATGATAAATGGTCTCCGAGTATCACTTGAATACTATTCTGGCTCTGAGATTTAGTTGCATAGCTTTGTAACCCAGAGGTCAGAACCTTAACCCTGTCACCTGTTCAGTTTTCAGCTTTTCCCTCTTCAGAACCTTGAAAGTTGTTATCCTGGTTCATACATTAATGCAAGGAAATAGAGAGCTTCTGAAATTGACACACTTTTAATTGCCTTAATAGCTGTTATCAATGAGACTTAAGTAAACACAGCAAGTATATTGTATATATATCATAATATATATATACCATAATATGCACTAAAAAAGTGAGCCTGACAGCAAAACCTGAGCAGGTTTGAATGAGTCTACTGGAAACCTTATCTTGCTCCATATGTCTTGTCATCTGTCAAAAAACAGCTGACTCAAGGCTTCATCTTTCAATCAGTTCTCTCTTTGAACGTGGTGTCATTTCCCAAATGAAATAGCTGCTTTTATTATCTAACAAGCAGCCACCCACTCTCTTTATATAGACTAAACTGCTGACAGCAGCTTGATATTATCAGAGATCTAGAAGATGGGATTATTTTCTCCTCTACCTCCATTTTACCCTTGTGGGTCTTCCAAGTGTGCATAACGGCTATAAATATGTAGCAATGGAAACATTTGAAGCACAGCTCTTATGTATATGATAGTAGGTTTTTAATTTTTTTTAAATTGGAAACGAGTGTCTGTAATGATCTGTATGTCTGCAACAGTGAGCTTAAAGCTAGAAAATGTTATTATTTTAGTTCAGATGTTGTTTAAGTGAATTCACCAACAAATAACAGTTCCAGTGATGGTTTGCGGGCAGCTGGAGCCTATCTCAGTAATCAATCACGCATGGGCATGACATTTAAATGTACATGAAAGTAGTTTTCCTCAGGAAGTAGTTGGATACTTAGATTGGTACTTTTCTGTTTAACTTAGTCGCTAAATTTTTTTATTTGTATCAGCGATGTGCAGTCCAGGCTAACCCTTATTTATTCTGAAATAGTTTTGCTTAATGTACGCCAGAATGAAGGTGAGACACGCCAGTATCTCTGAAATGAAGGCTTCAGGTAAAACATAAAGGCTGTGGCTCAAGAGGAAAAGCAGTTGTCTTCCAACGAGAAAGTCAGGGAAAGGATTCCAGGCTTCCTCTGACTAGATGCTGAAGTGTGCTTGGGTAAGTCACTGAACCCCTATTTGTGATGAATCAGATGACCCAAACAGTCAGAGCTTTCCAAATCAAAAGGTACAGTATGTAAGATTTATTGACATCTAGTGGTTAAAGAGGGCATAGAGACTACCTTACCAAGCAGAGTTCATGGACAGCCAAAAATCTTCCAGAACATTAACTTGCTTTCATCTATATAAATGGATCCCGATGTAACTATGACTGCACAACTGCTAACTTAAACTATGTACATCTACTGACTTTTTTTTATGTGCCTTTGAAGATGTTCAAATGTGGCAGAGAGGAGGACTCTAAACAAACTGCTATCTATCCTGGATAACCCGGACCACCCTCACCCTCTCTCACCCTGTATCAAGGGCCGCTACTGGAAATCCTTCCTGCCACAGGCTATAAGACTGTTCAATACATCATCACTGTGTCAGAGATGACAATACC